>JAOEGS010018329.1:0-18142 GCA_025447755.1 Corythornis vintsioides | reverse complement strand
CTGGCCACACTTCTCTTGATGCAGCCCAGGATGCAATTGGCCTTCTTGGCTGCAATTGCACACTGCTGGCTCATGTCTAGCCTCCCATCCACCAACACCCCCAAGTCCCTTTCTGCAGAGCTGCTTTCCAGCACCTCATGCCCCAGCCTGTATTGATAGTGAGGGTTGTTCTGACCCAGGTGCACTATCAGACCTTGCAGACATGGAACAATGGAATAATGATCATGTGAAAAATGAAAAAAATCTGTATCTTTGATAGCAAAAAATCAAAGTCAGCCTCTGACACAATGAGCAGTGGTGCAGCTATGCAGGGAAATCCTTGTCTGAGGGGAGCTGGTGCTGTGACACGAGCCTAGTCCATAACATGGCAGAAGCCATGTCCCTGAGAAGGAGCAGAATCAGAGCAATGTAGCACAAAGTCAAGGCTGGAAAAAGTTTATCAGGGCAGTGCTCAGCAAAATAATAGAACTTCTGAGTAACATGTTATGATGTTTGGAATATGTCTAACAGTTCAGATCGGTTTGTCTAGCCATATGCTATATATTTATTTGCTGTTCCATCATGTCAGGCTTGAGGCATCTGGAGAATAAATGCCCAGGAAATGTCAACTATCAGTCAGAGGTTTACTCTGTTGGAACTGCTTTCTAAATAAGATGAACAACATCCAAGTTACAACAGAAATTGTTGCCCAGAGTAGTGAAAAGGGTGAGACCCAGCATTTGCTAGGAGAAAACCCCAAGGTGCCCTTAAACTAAGGTTGACTGACACGGCAGGTAGGATGAATGGAGTTAGATGGCCAATCCTGGTTTTGATCTTCCATCTGCAGGACATGCTGGAGAAACACCTTCACCTCTTCGAGGTGAATGCAGAGCTCCCACACTGTGTTTGTGTGCAGCTGGCTGTGTGTGGCAAAACCACCCACTGATAAACACGAATGGTGCTCTCTGAGTGGGGAGTGAAAATGAGTGTGTTGGGGTGGGCCACACTTGGATGGTTCCATCAGGTCATATAGGGAATTCTGTTTGGCTTTTTAATTGCTCAAGACTCATTCACAACCCTCTCTGCCCCATTTCAGGCCTAACAAGTTTTCCATCCGTAGCAACGACCACTCCAGTTTGAGCGATTCCCAGGTGCTCTTTGGCTCCCAGTTTTGCCTGGAGAATGTGCAGTCTGCAGCGGCGCCTCTGGAGCTGGGCACACAGCTGGGACAGCACAACTCCCAGGATGTGAGTCTTGTTCTTCAGCCCTGTGCACACAGTCATCATTCAGAGTTAATAGAAAATGCTGAAACCAAGTGGTAACATTTGCAAATGTTAGTAACTGCTGAAATCAAGTTGTCTTCTTGATACATAGATGTGTGTCAGGAGCCAAAGTAGCAGCCTAGCCAGCTGAAAACCTAGTATTTATAACAGATTCCTACAAATTATTGAGATAGGTTTAGTTTTCTTTAATAATATTTTTTTAATTACTGAAATCATATGACATTATTCTCAAGATAGTGTCTTTAGACCACCTGGCTAAGGTAGGATATTGCTTCTATTCCTCTTTGAAAAATACTGTGTTTCTCTTCATTAGCTTTCTGCAGGAATGACAGAGGCATTCACTTGCATCGACTGACATTTACCTTGCTGTGCTGTTGTTATGGCAGATGCTTGAATGATTTTGGATGAAGAGCTTCTACATTCAAAATCTTTCTCCTACAGCAGACGTTTTCTGATGTTAGAAGTGTCACTAAAATAGGTCCTGCACCAATAACCAAGAGCACCAGATCCCAATAAAGACACGAGAGCACAGATAGGGAAGTGGCACCAGCTCAGGGGCCCCCAGCTGTACTTCAGTTCTAGATCCAATCTGCAGTCCTCCATATTTTGCTGAGGATCTTGTCCATGGACTGCAGCAGCTTTGCATCAGACACAAAAGAGAAAATTCACTCTTCATGATGAAAGAAGAAAGTCTAAAAAGTCTTGCATTTTATTATATTTTAAGGAAGAAACATTTCCATTTTGGTCATTCAGTGTCTGGGAAGTTTGTTGAATGAAGATCTTTACAGCTTTCATATTAATATTAAACTTCTTACCCTGAAATGTGAAAAATTCATCTACAGTTGGTGATGTTGCTAGTTGGCAGCAAAATCATATAATCCACTGGGAAATTCAGTAGTATTTTCTTTAGATTCCTATACCTCAGATCACCAGCAGTTAGGAATTCAGAAGACCCTTGCCAAATAGGAAGGAGACCAGGCAGAACACTGGTCTCAGGGCACCCACATTTTTTCCAACCCAAGGACCAGCTCCCAGTGACATCTTTAACTTTTCACAATTACAGGAACACTGGAATTAATTTATAGTCTCTATGATGAGCATACAAGAAAAAAATCTACACACCTAATGATTGCAACCCAACTGAAAATCCTCAAGATGGTAGAAAAGTCTGAGTCTGCAGGAACCCAGGCAGGGTCTCAGTTCCATGGGGAGCTGATTTAACCAGGCACACTGAGTGAGCCATAATCTCATGAAATTCTTAATCTCCTCACCCAATCTAGTCTGCCACATTCAATCACTGTGATCTCCGTCTGCAAAGTACTTGCTGCAGAAATATCTTTTTCCTAATCAGTGTCCTGGTTATTTTTATACTTAAACATTTTTCTTTCTTTTGTGCAACAGAGCGAGCCCAATATTTTTACCAAATACCAGACAAAACCACAGTTATTTGATGAAGATATAAGAGAGAAAAGTTCACTCTGTTTTGGTACAGAAAGAGTAAAAAGTGTCTTGGAAAATTTTGAAGCGAATAAGAACAAAATAAAGGACAAATATGATCGGTATGTAGACATCCAACTCTTTCTGTGCTGGTGGTTATCACTCCTTGTAGCTCCTTCTTCCCCTCTTAGAAGGCATACATGACATATCTGTATATTCCTCCAATAAAAGTATCTTTTAATGTCTTAAATAATCTATGTTTGGAAAGAGTTACAGGATAAGAGAATAGAGTTTATTTGTAATGCAATTTACATAACACACTCAGTCATACGCCACAAGGAACAACAAAACTTTAACCTGAATTTACCTTTGTTCTTCTTTATCTAATCAGCAGGGTTTTTCTTCTGTACTGATTCTCTGCAAAATACATGTTTCTCAAAATTGTATAGACTTTGCAGGGACAGATCAGAGGGACTCTGAGGACAGCCTTCACATTAAGGCCAGATAAGGAGATGGCCAAGCATACCTGTGTGCAGTGGAAGACACAATGATTGCACCTTTATAAATCTGCACAGATCTCTAGATTTTGACTTGTATACAAGATTTTTATATCTTGTGGTTTTAGTAACAGACAAGTGTAACTTGCTAATGAATTTGCATCTGCTCTTTGTCAGATGCTAAAAAATAAATTTACAGGTTAGATCCTAAAGGAATTTAAAGAACTCAACTGAAGAATTTATAGCTAACAGTTTGAAGCTCAAAAATAAAAGATGGCAAACTCCCCAGTGCACCTATAAATAATTCTTAGTGCTGTACATTTTATAATGTACTGTCCAAAGTGAAACACTTTTTTATTACAAACCTTTGATCAAATCAGGTTATGTATCTCTTTCTCTTTTGCAGTGAGCACTATGCTTCTGATAAGGAAAAAAATGTTTGTCTAGTGTCTATTAGAGGAGAGGAGGATTTTTGTAAGCGATTTATAAAAAATGGACAAATAGTTTTCAATGTTTAGGCAGAACTCTTAATTATCCTTTATTTCTTCTTCAGATGAATTATCCTCCTTCCTACACTCCAGACTCACTCCCAGATTAGAAGTTTGTTTATAGAAAGAGCTATGTTCTCTTTACAAAGAAAAATGTGCAATTTATCAATTTGTATCCCCCCTGCAAGTGTGACTAAGAAAATTAGTATCTTCTTTTCCATAAGGCCAGAAAAATTTCAGAAGCCCTGCCTGATTCTCATAATTGTAGTCTCCCTGACCTCCAGCTTTTTGGATGTTGCAATTTGGATCACTAAATGATTGATTTTAAATCGCTAGAGTCTTCAGAAGGGAAGTAGATTATCACTGTACTTAGCAGCTGTACTTGCATTTTGGTTTGCTAGGGCAGTCATGAACACAGCCTGGTTCCCAAGAGGCTAGCTCAGCCTAAGGACAGATAACAGAAACCACAGGTGCCATCTCAGGGGGAAAGGATTTGCAGTATTTGTTCTTCCTCACTTGGCTTTCTTGATGCTGAAGCTTTTCCAGTTATTTTCCCACAGTTATTTTAGTCCAGATCCAACCCCATGTATCGCAGCAGCTGGCACGTCACCTCTGCCAAGGCTGGTCCTTCTGGAGCAGATAGTGTGGTGGTAGCACCCCAACAGCACGGACTGTTGTGTACAGGCCAGCTAACTTGAGAGAGGCACGAATGCTAGGCCAAAGAAGGGAGAGTTAAAGAAACCCTAACTCATGTATATGTTATATATGGGTATATGTATTTTTCTTACTCTACATATCAGAATCCACGCTTTCCTAAAATAAGTAAGGTGACTTCAAAGAGTCATGTCCCCTGAAGTGAGCATGCTTCTGTGCTTACATTCCACACTACCCTATGCCTTGCAGTGTTTCATGTCCCATCTTTGCTATGAATTTTCAATTTCTGTCTACTTCAGTAACTTACATGTTTGTTTTTGTTTTCATTTTAGTGAGGTTTTAAGCACCTTTATTGCCAGTATCAAAGACAAGCTTCAAGAGGTAAGTTAATTCAAATTCAGAGTACAGAATAATGAAGAGTTATAAAAGCCACAGAACATTTGCCTTCTATCATTTACTGTGCTGATATTTGAATCATGACACTGTTTGTCTCGAGCACTCAAATACTTCAACAGCTGTCCATCTTTTTACATATACCATTGTCTTTTGTCACATCCTTATGGTCAAGGATCTTTAGGGCCATGCCTTAGAGTCAACAGTGGAATGTCTCTAGGTCTTGGGAGTAAGAACAGGCTGTAATGACTGTCTGCAAATGTCAGTTATTTTTCCTTCTGCCTGAAGAAAGTAGCCAACTGTCAGGATTAAGTCAATGTGGTCCTACTGTCTGAAGGTGAAGGTCTCTCTCCCAACATTTTTATGATTAATTTGATTACCATTATCTTTAGTGCTATTTTACAGGTCAGTATCTCTATTTTGAAATCTATTAAGATGTCTGCAACATAGCATGAGCTTTCTGAGCCATTCCAGATCTCCTATTACAACCTGCATTTGGACAAATTGTTTCAGCTGACAGATAAATAACCATTTTCAGGCTATTCCAGTCCATGAATTGCAGTCATTGTTCTGTGGCATTTGGGGCTTTGTTTTCGTAAACAAAGAAAGGGCAATATATTAATTTTCTTATTTATCTTCAATTCTTGCAGCTGCAAGCATGCTTGGACAAGTTTGGAGAAATGTTTGATTCAAGAAACAAATCAATTTTGATTCACCTAGAAACCATTTCCAAGACATGTAAGTCCTTTCTGTGTTTCTGTTAACAGCAGAGGGCACAGTCAATCTGCTGAACGTCAGTATGTGGTCTCTCAAACTGGGGTGAACCAGGCAAGTCCTGTCACTCACAGCTGCTCTTTGGCAGGTGGAAGAGCAAACAGCACTTACCCGTGGTATGGACTTGTTTATTTTTTTCATTCTTATTCTGTTGTATTCTCCTTTTCTCTGCCTTCTTGTACTGTGTCAAAGAACTCGGGTGTTGCGTGGTTAGACAGCACAAATGAATGTTAGACAGCACCTCAATGTTTTTGTGTTCTGCTTGGAGTATATGTTCATTTTTAGACTATCTGGAGCACTAATGGAATATGCAGTAAAAATAACTCAGATATTTATATCCTGAGTATCCAGTTTCAGTTTTTAGGGCTTTCTCAGATTTTCACGTGTTAGTTTGAAGCCTCCCATCACTCCTCTGTGCTTGAAGAGATTACATTTTAGATATGAGCAAAACTAGTGCTACTCATTTCCTAAGTAAGAAGCACACAGTGAAGCACACTATTGCCCTCTGAAAAAGGCAATAATGTAAAATACTTTTGAATCATTGTGTCTCTGAAGTGGCTACTCACAGAAGTCTTTACTGAGGGAAAGTGTTATGGAAAATTATTTCTAATTTGGCTTACATCTGAGACTATAAGAGTGCATTAATTTTTAATGCTGGAATGATTTTTTATCAACACTTTGTCAGGACCCTGCTCTGTGTAAGAACAAGAGGTCAGTTTCAATACATGCAAGAAAGGTGAGGTGAGTTATACCTTGTGAAGCTGAGGAAGCAGAGCTTAACAAAAGCACAGTAATATTTGCCATGTGGCAAGATGTGGCTTCCACAAAGCACAGCTTTGACAGATACCCTTTAAATCAACACAGCCCTCTCATGCCAAAAACGTTGGTCTGGTGCATTCTGCTCAAGGCTGTGATAGTCCTAACATTCATAGAATCATAGAATGTTTGAAATACCAATCTTGTTACACCAAGAACACTCCCTTGCTGTGCTTGGCAAGTGCTATTGGTGGGACTTTAATGTAAGAAAGAATCTGTCTGCTTTGGCCAGCACAAGAAGCTTCCTATTACACATTTGCCCACCTTTTACTTATTTCAGTGCCTCAACTTGTCCATACTGCAGCAGGACTTTGCCTAATTTCATATACCTTGTGCACAGAAACTGTTGTCATGGCACTGACAAAAAAAATCTATTGTTTCCCCTCTTCATTCTATACCACTTGCTCAGCCATCCTGTTTCTTCTACATACTCATTTTAAATAAATGTGCCTTGAATGAAATGAGAAACGTCCCAGAGGTGATTGCTGCTAGATTTTCAAAGCAATTGAAAAGAAAAATTGGCACTTTCTGTAATGTATCATGCTGCAGAATCTTTAATATATAATGAAAATCATAACACGCTCCACAATGTTGTTCTTTTTTTATTTCTGGGAGGTTCATCTGTCACTGGTTAATTGCTGATAAACACTGCCATTTGACTGGTATCACAGTGATGGATAATTAAGTTCCCACTAAATAAATGCCTGCACTAGTGCCTTGAAAAGATCCAACTAACTCAATTCCCTTGAAAAAAAATGGTATAAAACCCCTAAACTCAGGTGATGAAAAGCTAAATTCAGAGATGATAAAGCACTGGATGCCATTGGCTGATGACATCGTACCTTTGGATGTGGGTGACACAGTAGAAATGTGGTAAATCATTGGCAGCAGAGGATTTCAGATGTAGGAGAGGAATGCAGAAGATGTAGCAGCTCTCTTCAAGGAGAGAAATAGTACACCAGGACATCTTGAAGGTCTCTTCCAGCCAAATCATTCTATGATTTCTATGATTCAAGCATCTCTGAAAAGCAAAAAAAAAAAAAAAAAGGTGGAACTTGAACTCAAATCTGTTCTCTTTTGAGCTTTTGTCCATATGTGCTTGCACACAAGGGATGGAGCTGTGCCTGGCAGTGGAGAGGAGATGTTTGCCTGGGTCGCTTCTGCAGGGGCACAGCTGCTCTGTTGCTTGCTGTCATCTCAGTGTGCTGTGCACAGGGATGGAAAGAGGCAACCAGACCCTGTGTCCTCACTTCTTCCACCTTAGGTAGAGTTTATCTGGTTGACTTAACCACTCGTCTTTCACTCTTTCCTGCTGGCTTCATCTCCTGTGACTCTTTTTTTTTTTTAAATATTCCTCTCATTTTCATTTACTTACCCACACTTCTATCAAAACCTTCTAATTTTTTTATACAATTGCCAGTTTTCACAACTCACCCCACTCTGAACTACTTTGCTTTCCTGGTACCTGGTGGTTCCAGCTGTACAAGCTCCAAACAGCCATATCCTCTGACTTCACACCACCTTGGCTTCACTGCGAATGAGCAGCACATTTCCAGCCAGCCTACCACAGGCAATCCTCTGATGTTCCTGCCAGCAAGAGTGACAAAATAATGGGCAATGTGTCCCCTGCAGGGGTAGGAGCTGACGCAGTTCTTGGACAAAAATCTGGTGCCTGGTGGGCAGTTTTCAAACATGACTTGCTCCAAGAGTCCCCAGGCCCAGTAGTTGCTGGCAAGGTTTCCAGGGGAATTCACTGGGCTTACAATGGTGGGGTTTGAGCTTGTTCACTGTGAACAGCATGGTCTGGACAGGGACACCAGTCCAGGCTGCCTTATGTTCTATATTGATGGAAATGTCAGAAGGTTTAAAACCAGTGAAAGAAATGCCCTTCTCGTGCCATGCAGTGACTGGCAATGAAAGCTGCTGAGATGCAGGGCTTGTCCAGACTCCAAAACACCTCAGCGTGGATGGTGAGAGGATGTGGCATTGTCTTAGTGAATATTGAAACCCTCATTGTCTCACTTCAGTGCTTGGGGCATTCTCTGCTGTAGAGCAGGCTGAGTTCAGGGGCAGCTTGTCCCACAGTCACCAGATGCAGGTGTCTTCTGCTGTGCTGTGGAGAGGTACCAGGCTAAGCAAGCATAGGCCTGCCAGCTGACTGCTCAGGCTATGTTCAAGTGGGATGAAGCCATGACAGCCTAGGTCTCTTGTCCACAGCTCAGCTACTGCCCAGTGAAAAAATGCAGCACCCTGCTGAGCTCTGTCACTGTCTTCCTGGCTCATATCTCATCCCTACCAAACCTGAGTGTGGGAGAGCCAACCTCCCTCCAAAGCATTATTTAAAGCCTCTGCTCTGCCAGTGCCAATCTCAGGGCACGATGCATAGATGATGATAGATAGGCATCAGAAGCAGTTACTGTTTAATATTCCTAGGCTGGGCTCTGACACTCCCTCCCCTGGATGTTCAGACTGTTAGTTTTCAGCTGCTGGGAGTGCAGCTGCAACCGAGTGTAGGCTGATTTTCAAGGAAACCTCTGTAGCACAGGGCAGCAGACCTACCCCAAGGTCTTACAGCGTTTTATCTCATGCCAGATTTCACATTCCTTATGTTATTAACATAAACCAGTAACATCTGAAAGCACTGGTACAGCAAATCAAAACAGAGATGTTCCAGGTTGTAAAAACCAGCTTTGTTTAGGGTAAAATGGTTTAAGAGAGGTACATGTCTGTGCATAAGCCACCCATTAACCAAGTAAAGATTTTCCCTCCATAACCAAGTTATTCAATAACTTCTTGATGTGGGGTTTATTTAAAGAAAACTTTCTCTGAGGCAGCCATTCTTGATAATTTTCAAAAATAAATTGACAGAGTCCTTAGTCTGATCTAGTTTGGCTATCTCAATGCCTTTTTTTTTTTTTTTTTAAGTCTAGATTAATGCTCCTTTGTATTTTGTTTAATTATGTTTGACAAGTCTGAACACTGCTCTGGTATGGAAGCCAGAGAGGGAAGGAGAGTGCCCCTTCTCTGTGCTGAGGGTTTTTTTTCTGCAGAATACTCCTACACATACAAATGAAATGCATTCAAAAGACAGACTGTCAGTTGCTTGCCTGCAGCATGCTGTGCTGAGTCAAACGTATGTGCAGATCATAAGCCCAGTGGATGCAGTGCTATTTTTAGACTGAGGATACCATGTTGTAGAAAAACAGACAGACTACGGAAGTCAGAAAGTTTTTTTTAAATAATTCTGAACTAAAATTAAGCCTATGGGGAAGAGCAAGCTGAGGTAAGCTTGCTGCTGCTGTCCTTCCTATATTCTCACTATATAAAGATAGAAGTTGATAAGTGACGTGAAAGGAGGCTCCTCCTTCAGCCACTGATACTTTCCTTTCCTTTACGGCCTTGCAGGGGGGATGCAGAGGAGCCTTGCTACGCCCGAGCAGCACCTCCAGCCCTGGGCCACCAGGCACTTCTGGTTCCTGTGGCAGAATGAGCCAACCACTTTCAATCTTTTTTTCAATTTTTTTCAATCTTTCATAAGAGGAGATTATCATCTAAGCACTTAATTCTCTTGTAGCTTTTCTCTGCACGTGTCCTGGTTCAATCTCTTTTTGTGTGCACAGAGATGGTTGGAGTGCGTGTGGGCTTCCAGCCACCCTGGGGTGCAAAGCCGTTCCTGCCAGCTGGAGCCTGCATCCCACGGCACGACACACCACCCTGTCTCACCTGTAGCTCCTGGCATTAGCATCTTTATATCACATGTCCACTGGCTTTTGTACCCTGGTGACTATGGCAGGTTTTAAATAGGTTTGGTTCATGAGCAGGCCTTGAGGAACACCCTCCAGAGCTGCTTTGTCCCCTCATGCCACCTCTTTCAAGAGCTCATGATTTCCCTTTAATTGAAGCTTATCCACTTTTCTCAGCTTTTTTCATATTATACAACTTCCACTGAAAACCTTTGTTTGAATCTACAGAAAAGCCACTGCATTGCCTTTGTCTAAAAAGTCAACTACTTACCCTAGTGTGTTACATTAGTCACACACAACCTGCTTTTCATGAAATCTTGCTCCATTTTATTCAATTTCCCTCTGTGTCTTTGAGTACTCTTTCCCTTAAGGTCTGTTCTAAATCTTTACATAATAGGAGAGCAAACTCGTTAAGTCCATAACTCGTAAGTCCATAATTGCTCAGATCTTTTTGCTTTCTTCATTCCAAGTGTACTTTTTTTGGAATGTCCCTGATTTTTTGAAGGAAAAAAAAAAAAAAAAAAGCTCCTACAATCACTTTCTGCCTGCCTCTCCCTAATAGTTTTTAACTCTTTGACTAATAATGTCTAGAGTTTGACAGAAGGACACAACTCAGCAAGATAATTAAGTGCCTGCAAGCTTAATTAAAATAGATGGGCAGGAGGGAAGATGCTGAGTGCTCTGGGCTCTGCAGTCTGTGAACACACACCCCTCCAGGGTGAGACCTGCTGTGCTGGCAAGCTGAGATAAACACTCTGTGTGCAGGAAAAGCTTCAGTCAGGCTCCCAGCTCCACCAACACCAAAGTCAATCAAACCTGTTGGATCTGTAGCAAAAGAGGATTAATTAATTGCAGCATTCCTGTAGCCACTTGTTGGGATGGAGGCTTTATTCTGATTTTTCTTGAGTATGCAGTACTAGTCTGGGACTCCAGAGTTTCAGTTGTCCCAGCCTGTTGGCTTGGCAATGCTGTTTTAACAGGAGTGCTTGGCATGGCCAGAGTTCCAGCCCAGGCACACCATCTGTACACACCTTCCTGTGCTGTTCACAGGGAACACCAGACATGTTTAGTGAGTGGTTCTTTCCATCCTAATTTAAAATTCTAAAGGAGGACTTTCATAAGATTGCTAAGGATTCTTCATCTCTACATATGCTGCAGACTGTATTCCAATGCTGTTGTGTATTGGACATGGTATTGTAGTGGTCCCTGTAAGATTAATTCCAGCTGCACAGGGGCAGTTATATTATTGCCCAATAACACAACATAAATCCCTATTTTTTCAAGCAGTTTTTCAACACAACTGTCTGAAGCCAAGAGTGTCTTGCTCCAACATAAACCCTTCCAGAGCATCCATTCCTCCAAAGTACATGGCCAGGTCCCTCAGTGCCTTCTGGCGTTCCAGCTGCAGCTGCCCGAGTGCTGGGCATAGCTGCTTGGTTCAGCTGGTTTCTGCACCCATCTCTTGCCATGCCCAGCAACTGGAAATCCCAGTTCTTGGCACATGCCTTCGTAATTCCCCACTATCCCATCAGGCAGCTTTCCTATGGTTACCAGCCTCCTGTTCATTTCTGACGTGTTCTCTGGTGGCCCTTCTTAGTTATGAACCTCTTGCATCCCTGCCCTGTTATCAGCAATATTATTCTTCCCTTTATATGTTCAAGCCCCTGTTTACCATCAGCTGGTCACAGAAGACAGTTGGTTACACTGTGTGGGTCACCTAAACTCCCTCCCTTCCCCACCTCTGTCGTGCAGTTGACAGAGCACTGAGCCTCAGCCTTCCTTGTGCTAAGCCAGCCCTGTTTTTCAGCTCAGCGTGGCCCTTCATAACCAGCTGCCATTAACAGCGCTCAGCAAATGAGGTTGGGCCTGTACTCAGTGTCTTACAAATTCCAAGTGCTCTGCATTCCATATCCAGCCTGCTGTTCATTGCTGGGGGCTCAGGGAGGTCTCAGAGGAAGAACCACTCTGGGTGCTTGGTGCAGAGAAGTATTTTGTGCCGAGACGTGGAGGAAACAGCAATAGTATTGAGGGTACTTTATTCACATTTACAAATGAAAGACCAAATGTGTTTGTTATTGATTTCCCTGTTCAGTTCAAGATGCTCTCCAAAGCCACTGCAGCTCAGTGCTGAAAGCCCTGGCAGAAAAAAGCCAAATGGAGCAGGCACTGTTGGAGATGCAGAGAAGATTTGCAGCTGTAAGTGCAGAAATTAATCTTTTATTCTTAATTTCTCCCACTCCTTCAAAATATTAACTGAATATTAAATTGCCTTTGAATGGTGGATTATAAAGTAGACATCTCCTTTTATAAAGAAGGGGGAAAGACATATTAAAATGCTGATTCTAGTCCAGATACTAACTGATGCTTACCCAAGCACTGGGTAACAGTTGCTGCAAGCTCTGATGGGACCCTGGTCAGCAAGTGGAGAGCCCAGCAGTGTCCTGTTGTGGCAGGCCATGATGAGCTCTGCTTCCTCATGCTGGCAGATGCCTTGGCTGGACAAGGTGGTGTCAAGTGTGTCTGCAAGAGGAGAGCATCTTTCAGTGCACTGCCTTGTCCCTTCAGGGGGGTGGCTTCCCAGGGAGTGTTAAAAAGAGGTAAAAAATAAGAACAAGTGGGTGTCAGAGACAAAAATTCAACTATCAGAGACCCCCTGGATATGTCTGGTTTCTCCAAAGACCCTGCTGCAGGAACTGCTTTTAGCAAGAACGTGTCATGCCAGCGTGTGAGAAGGCAGTGCTCTTGGAAGTAGATGGATCACAGTGGCTCAGTGTTTTTTTTCCTCTATCCCAAACCTTTCACTTGTGTGGGACATTTGAGAATACATATTGCACGTGGATAAAGAAATTGCCAATATCTGGGTGGATACTCAACTTAAGGGGTATAACTGACACAACAGTACCTAAAAACTTATTGTATGAATGCTATTATTGCCTCTTTAAATGTGTTGCTTACTGCTTCTGCTTTGTTTGCTTCTTCCATAGAAAGATATGGAGATTCTGGATGTGAAATCCAGTGTCCAGCTACTGAAGGAGGGTCTGGAGTCACTGCCAGCTCAGCTGAATAATCAGCACCTGAAACTATGTGAAGAGCTAGGTTTCCTGAAGCTCCCTCATGCCTTAGCTGAGCTGCACACGTTCATTTCCAGCAACAGGCTGCCCCTTCACACAGCAGATAACTCTTCCCAGACCTCCCCTGGCCCCTGCCAGGACTGTGTTCTGGGTGAGGAGAACGCACACTGGCCATGCTGCCGAGGCAGGGGAGTCTGCAGCTCCTCAGGTCAGTCCCAGCCTCCCTGCATGGTGATGGGGGAGCAGCACAGAGATTCTTCTGTGAGGAACCAAGTCACTGGGGATGGCACATCTAAGGGTGACCGAAACATGGCCTCAGGAGGGAAAGTCAACCCTGTTGCTACAGCAGCATGTGGCAGAGAAAATACCTCTTTGCAGGAAGTGAAATACGGTTTGGAAACACAGAGCTGTGCCAACCACCCTTGCACATCCTGCAGTAACGGTCACTTTTTAGGGGGTAGTCAGAAGAAACACTGTCCTGTACCACAGGAGGGGTCTCTACCAACTCCACTGAGGAAGGCGTTCAAGAGATGCACGCGGGAATTTCAACCCATGACACCATCACAACAGAGGAACCCCCAGGTGTGCCACCTTCCTGTACAAAAAGGAACACCTGGGAGAAGAGATGGGGCCACAGATGGTGAGGTGAAGAATGCAGCTGTAGTGAGCAAAGCAAAGCAGAGGCCAGGAAGGATCCCCCGGAGCAAAGCAATGGGGAGGAAGAAACCGTGCCCCACTGTGAGGAAAGACAAGCTCTCTCTGAGTGCTGATGGTGGGCTGAAGCAAAGGAAGGCAAATGGAATTATTGAATTGGAAAGCTCCAGAAAAAATTGTTTTTCCAGATACATGGTTACTGTTGATGTAGGAAGCTCCGACATCGGTTTTGCTGCTCCTAGTCAGCAGCTCCTCCACAGCCTGCAAACAAGGCTTACAAAGAATTTCTCACCAGTGCCATGTTCCAATAAAAGCCTGCAACAACTTGCAGACAAGAAAAAGAGAAGTCTGGAAATGAAAAAAGGCTCGAATGTTTCCAGTGTAAAAAGTAATTTCTGGGATTCCTCTCCCCAGGAGAGTGTATTTTCCCTGTGTAGCACAACAGGTGAAAACCAGATGAGCTGCTTCACCCTCCGCAGTCCAGCAGCCTCCAAGAAGCCACATCCTATCAGTGTGCTGGCTCAGCAGAATACAGCCTGTTGCTCTTTGGTTTTTGATAGTGATTATTCTGATTGAAGGGTTTTGTTTCATGTTCAGCATCCTCAGCACAGGCTTGGCCATCTCTGTCACAGTGTATTCCTCTTGGTGTGTGTTACCTACTCCATCAGAAGCAAGGCTCATGTCTTGATACTTGGAAGTGTTAGTGCCCACTTGGATGTATTGTAAGACATTCCATGGGGTCTGAGGGGAAGTTCTCCCCTAGCTTGGAACACTAATGGCATCTGTATTACTTTGTCCCCCTGCTCCCACAGATGCCACAGGCTCCTATTACAGTCGTATTTACACAGCAGAGAGGTATCTGCAGAGTTTGCCAAGACACTCCCCAAGGAGGAGAGGGCTGGCACAGCACAGACAGGCAGCTCGGTCAGACATAGCACTCAGATCTTCTTGAAACTTTTCAATTAGAGAGAGGTAATAACACCTCCGGGGCAAGTGGCTTGACTCTGTTTCTCATTTGTAGTCTCTACATTGGTGTGAAGCTCCCTAGGCAGTAGGTGTCTTGTTTTGCTTGGTTTTCATAAGGTTCAGATTTGTCCCAGGAGTTGTTTGGGAACTTTAGTCAGGGACATATTTAGCTGAGGAAAAGCAAATCCCAAAACCTCAGGTTCATAAATTATTGCATTTCTTCTCCTTTTAAGCTGAAATTCTGGTTTCAGAAAATTCTGGAAATTGTTTAGTTTCTAACAATTGTCTCTTGTTTCTCTGGCTAATCAATGAATTCTCCAATGTACACTTTTGAAGGGCAATGGATCTCAAACAAACAAAAATATGTGATGTTCAGGTTCATCAGATGAAGTCACAGATGGATGGCTCTCATCCCTAAGAAACCTGCATCTCCCTAGTGAGAGGTCACATCAAAGTTTTCACATCAGAAAGGACCAACCTGCCCACCTAACCTGGCATGTACAGCAGGGATAGGATTGAGCAGCCCCAGTTCCCTCAGACAAACTCTTTCCAGGGTCCCAGCTGTCACTCTCAGCAGCTTCCAATGGCTTCAGATACTTTTATCACATTTGGGTTTTGATTTGAGATGATACTGTCAAAAAAACCATTTTAGTGTTGACGGGTCTATTGCCACAAATCCAACCTATCCAGATTTGTTGTCATGAGGGGGAAAACTGAGATATCTTTTTCATGGTGTTCCCGATAATAAATGCATTGTGTCTTCAGCAAAGCCTTTGTGTTGATTTTTTGGGAGAGGCAAGATCCTGTCCCAGTGGGTGAGCAGCCAGCTGCTCTTTAACTCCCCTGGATTATGGAACTGGGAGGATTCTTTTTTTCAGCTCCTCTCTGATGTTTAAAGGAGGAAACCTCCACCCTTCCCGTTTAACATTGGTTTGGTGACATTAATTAGCAAGTAGAAGCAGGGGGCCTCAGCACCTCCCGCCTCCCGAAGCGGCGAGGACATCTGCGTGCTGCCGAGGAGCCCCCGGCCTGGACGCTCACACCGGCCGCGCTGCAGCTATCGCGGCAGCTCATGGCTGAGCTTGGAGGGACCTCTGGAGGTGTCTGCTGCAAGCCCCGTGCCGAGCCGGAGCAGGGATTGGATCCCTGGCATCCCGATGATGCAGCGTCGGTGCTGCGGGGTACAATACCAGCTGCCCTGGGGACCCCTGCAGCCCCCACAGCGCAAGCACACGATAGCACACAGCGCGGCTACAAACAAAATCCCCGGAGAAAGGAGATGTAACGGCAATAGCAGTCAGCGATGCTTCCACCCTACACCTACCACCTCATCCTGGGAGCAGTGGGGAGCCCTAGGGGGCCACTCTGGCCCTCATGGATCAGCCCAACAATCTTTCCAGCTTGGGGGTCCCCAGAGTTCTTACTGCCAGCAAGAGTATTTGTCCCAGTATGTCTATGACAATGGTGAATCTTCGCCCAGCCTCACTGGACAAAAATTGCAATATGTGCTGCTGGCTCTGCCCTGGGGCTGGCATCTGCAGCAGCCTTCCCGCAGCACTGTGCTTGCACCCCATTGGAGTGGGTCCCCTCTCCCAGCACATGTGACCACCGAGCTCAGCTTCTCTGCATCCATGCCACCAGCCATGCCACCAGGCACACAGGGCCCCACACATATGCATTCTCCTGGCTTTTGCTGCCGGCACCTGTGTTTGTGGGGTCTCATCCCACCCTTCACTGAAGATCCCCTGGGAAGGTGGTGGGGGTGGTCTCCATGGCAGCACAACCAAGGGGGGCTGTGGAGGGTATGGGACATCACCCATGACATGCAAAGCAGTCATGAAAATGCAAAGCTGAGCTCCAGGCTGTTTGTGAACACTTAAGTGGGGAGACATTCTCCTAAACCGTGTGTTTGTCTTATTTCCTTGGTGGGAAACCCAGGAGAAGAGGGAGGACAGTGGACAAAAGCTGGTGACACCCCAGTGGCCATGGGCACAAGGGTGTGAAAGTGCAGGTTGCATCCTCTGCCTGGCATCTCCAGATATGCAGGCAGGCAGCCGCTGCAGTGGCACAGAGCAGGCCGCTCATCTTTTCATCTGCTGGTGAGTCACTTGGCAGAGGAGGAAACCGCTGACGGCACTGGGGATGTGGAGGTGGCTTCTGTACCCATGTTTTGTGCTCAAGGTACCCCACAGCTGCAGTGCATGGGGCACAGCAGGCTCCCTCCCCACAGTTTCACTGCACGTTCAGCACAGGATGGGTTGGTCAGCTGTGGTGGTGCCTGGTGCTGACAGTGCCCAACAAGGTGTCAGCTGCCCCCCTGGGCTCTGTTGCTGCCTGGCTCTCCCTCAGTGTGGCCTCCCCAGTGCTAATCTCCGGCTTAGCTGCCTGCCTTGCCTGCTTTGTGGGGGACAGTGTGACAGCATTGCTCAAATTCCCCAGCCCCAGTTCTCAGCTGGATGTCAAAGCCCCCCAGCCCCACTGCAGAGGCTGACTGGGGCCCAGAAATGCCCCATGCACCCACAGTGACCCTAGCCTAGGCACAACACCCTGAGGATGGAGAGATGTCAGGGAGCAGGAGTGGGGCACTTCATGCTCCTGCCAGCATGATGCTGCCATGACGATCTGAGGTGCCACATGTTCCCTGGGCAAGAGAAGAATGATGGTGGTGACAGGGACTTGCCAAGTCTGCAGCAGTTCTGGTACTGCCTGAGGGAACCGGGGTGCAAGCAGGGAGCCCAGAAAGAGGGCAGGGAACTGGGGTACAGTCAGTGAGCCAGAGAGCAGGCAGGGAGCTGGGGAGTAGGCAGGGAACTGGAGTACAGAAAGGGAATTGAGAACTGTTACCATGTGACATGTTACTCAGAGCTCTGAGCCACTGTGACTTTGTGGCATTGTGGCCATGCCAATGCCAGCTCAAGCCCTGGCAGGGCAGGCAGCTCTTCAGTGGGACAATTAGCTGATTAGCTAATTACCTACACCTTGGCAGGGCCCCATAGCCCATCAGCTGCCAGGATGCTGTGTGCCCAAAGCCTAGTGAGCAGTAGGTGTGGGGCCACCCAAGGACCTTCCCGGGGACTCCGCCGGGGGTATGCCCTAGCTGCACCTGCCGGCCCCATGGCCGTCGTGGGACCGACCTCGTCAACAACCCTGCACTGGGAGTTGCCTGCTCCCGGGGGGTCCTGCCAGCACTGCCCGCCTTGCTGCTCCACCTGCCCCGCGGGCAGCATCTCCTCCGCTGCCCCGCTAGGTCCTCACCTGACCCGGTGCCTCACGAGACCCGCCCCACGGAGGACATGCCCTAGGGGAGCCCACCCCCACGGGGGATCCCTCCCACGGGACCCGACCCTCTGCCCGGTCCCATGGGGCCGAGCCCCGCACGGTGGCCCC
>JAOEGS010018328.1:0-24455 GCA_025447755.1 Corythornis vintsioides | reverse complement strand
ATAAAAAATCTAAATATATAAATCCTCCATGATGAAAGATTTTATGCAAGAGTTTGTATCGTTTTCATCCTTAACTTCACAGTTATGGATATAGATAATATATAAGAATTTAAACCACCAGAGTTAGACACCTACACCTCTCAGCTACAGTAAATGGAATCTGAACCAACTTGATGCAGAAAGCCAAGGGCTGCTGCAGAATGAGTCCCTGCTGCCTCTGGACACATCCTCGTGCAGCTCCTCTCAACACCAGTGGTCCAGGAGCTTTACAGTAGGACTTTGGTGGGCACTGGTCTGAGCTTGTACCTTCTTACAGGAAGTATTCAGCATGCAGGGGTGAATATCAACCTTGTGTTCAGTCTCTTGAAGCTGTCTCTATTTCTGTGGTGTAATTCTGCACAGTATTTCTGTGGCATTGAAGTAACTTGAGTTCATTCTCAGATGGGGAGGCTGTACTAGATTTGCTTTGGATTAGGTACTGATGCTCCAGCAAGATGCTTGTTTCTGTGTCACCCTTTTACACACTGGTGAGTAACAGAATGTGTTATTTAGAAGTTCAAGACTTCTCTCGGAGGTGTTTGTCCTGCTGTAGCCCTGCTGATAAATCCAGAGAGCCTCCATGGATAAGTGGGTGCTGATGGCTGTGTTGGCACCCACCCATTTGAGTCCCTAAGAGGCACTTAGGTGTTAAAAGTGCCCTTTATCTGAAGTTAAGACTTGAGGTTCAAAGCTGGTACAGCTAAGGAGCCTTACTGAGCAGTTCCTGGAAAAGAAGGCTACATTCCTGGTATCCTGGCCAGATTCCTCTCCAGGCAGCTGTGTTCTCTTGCTGTGCTACATTCCTGCTTTGAGGTTGTGCTTTGAAACACCAGTGTGTGTGAATAGCTGCTGCATTTGACTGTGTTCACCAGGACAAGGGGCAGTGGGTGGAAGCTGAGGCATAGGAAGTTTCATGGAAACATGAGGAGGAATTTTTTTCACTGTGAAGGTGCCAGAGCCTGGCAGGGGCTGCCCAGGGGCGTTGTGGAGTCTCCTGCTCTGGAGACATCCCAAACCCAACTTGATCTGTTCCTGGGTGACTTGGTTAGGTGACCCTGCTCTGGCAGGGGGGTTGGGCTAGATGGTCTTTCTATGTCCCTTCCAACCCCCATCATTCTGGGATTCTAGGATTCATTTTGACATGCTGCACCCCTGTCTGGGCACCCCATCCTTCCCTCCTGCTCCTGGAGCTGCCCAGGAGCACACAGGCTTCCAGCCTGGGCACCTGATGGAAACCTCCTGCCCTGCAGCATCTCCTGCCCAGCTGCACCTCGTGGCTCCTTGCTGAAGATAAGTGTGTGTTCCTGGGGCTGTGTGTGCAACTCAGGTGTTACTGAAGTTTGTAAGCTGTCCAACACCACATGTTGGTCAGGGAAAGTGTTGCTGTTTGTCACTGCTTGTGGGTCAACAGCTGCTGCAGGGAAAGACAGGATCTGGTTGTCTCCAGCATCCCAAACCAGTGGATGCTCTTTCTGGTGATGGCTGGAGCTGAGTTCCCATATCTCAGCCCTGTTCTTGCTGGTGTGCAGTGCTCTACAGGGTGAAATGAGGGCTCAGCAGCTGAACTGCTGCTCTTCTGACAGGAGCTCTTGAGATGCTGCATCCAGAACTTTCCTGAGGCTCCTTTAGGTAAAGCCCTGCATGCTGTATCTGCCACATTGATGTTTCTGTGCCTTACTCTGCTGGTGTCAGTGCCTCTGGCTGCAGCCAGAAACTTTCTGCCTGAAGTTGTAGGTGTCCCCAAGTTCTATTAAGTGGCAGTGTTGCTGGGAGTGCCTCAGCAGCAAGGCACAGAATCTGGGAATGAGTGTGGCATCCCCAGGAGATGGAACACTTGTGCTTTTTTGGGTGGGATCCTTAATTTGGATACAGGAATCTATGTGCTGGAACAGCATCTTTTACCAGGTTTTAATTTTATGCATTTCTTCTGTTCTATGTCAGACCAGAAGGTTCCTCAGTTATTCCTGTTCATCTTAAATATCCAGTTATCCCCTTGCTGTGCAAGCATCCATTGCAGCACAAGGATATTATTTTATTTTCCTTGTGTTTGTGTAATCCTAAGAGGAAAGATTGCTGAGATGCAAAGCAAAGCCCTTGGTCTTGTTCTTGTGTCCCTCTTGCCATCATTAAAGCTCTTTGTGTTAGATCAGGAACAGCCCACATCCTCAGCAGCTTTCCCTGCTGCTGGAGCCTGCAGTGAGCCTCCAATCCTGCATTTGCCAGCACAGTGTCTCCCCATAGAGTGTGATTTTTACAGATCTAATGTTGTCCTTTCTCTGTGGGAACAGCAGCAACCAGAAGATGGGCTGTAAGTAGCAATATACCAGCACTATCCTGCCACCTGACAGTGCTGGACAAACAGCAAGCTGATTTTTTTGGAGCACCAGGGTTGTAGATAGGTTAGTAGGTAATGTAAAGTTTTGCAGATGAAGACCCTACTTCTTTCTGCCGTGGTGAACTGGCTGCCATGAAGCAATTAACATTGCTCCGTGCCTCAGTTTCCCCTCTGAGAATTGGGTAATTGAGTGTGGATGAAAAGCCCTGTAAAAGACTAACACTTAAAGCAGTGCACACAGCAGCTATTAACACAGAATGCTGTCATCATCTCCACTGTATAAACGTGAGGAGCTGAGGCAGAAAATGCTTTGCCAAAAGCTATTGATGTAGTTGGGGCAAGAGTCCTCATTAGACCTTTGGAGCTGGCCAGCCTGCAGGCTTCATGCTGCTCATCACCCTCCTGCCCCTGAGCACCACAGCACTTGGGGCTGGGCAGCAGATTCAGGCTCATTCCTCTCACTGTTCCTGCTGAGTGAATTGGAAAAGTAATAAACAGAATGGGTTTTTTATCTAGGAAAAAGGTTTGAGAGCCCTCGTGGTTTGTTTTTTAACAAGCATATGTTAATAATACAAAGGATATGGGACAGCTTTGTCCTAATTAGTTTTCTGTCGAAATTAACAGCCCTTGAGTTGTCTAGGAATGGATTTAGGCCAACGCAGTGTCTTTGAAAAATTCACAGGACTTTTTTCCCCTGTGGTTTTGAGGATGAGCTGAAGCTTCAGCATCATGGATCCTCCTCTGAGCAGAGCTTTCCTCTTCATTTCAGATGTTCTCCCTCTTTAAAAGCCAGCTTCTTGGCATAATCTGAATCCATCTTCTTTCAGGTTATATATTTAGTATCCAGCTGATTTAATATTTTTTTTTTTTTCCCTTTTCCTTCTCAAGTTCTTGGATAGCGAGTCCATTAAGAAATCTCAGTGTTGCCAAACCAGTTTAAGACATTTGGAACTTCAATTACCTGCTGAACTCTTAAAAAACAATTTGGTAATGAAAGCAGTGAATGCATTCTGCAGTGTTTAAGGATTGCTTACAGAGATAAAATGGTTTTGGCTGGATGTCAGAGAAATACTTTTATGATGAAGCATATGTGCAACCACTTTTTCTCCTTTTTTTTAAGTGAATCTGAAGAGTCCAATCCTTCTGAACATCCCCAGCCACATTCTGGATTACTGGATGCTGTGTTCTTAATTTAGGGTTTTGCACCTAAGGAACATCTTTCATCTCTGCATCTCGACGTATTTTAGGAAGCCAAAGGTGTTGAGTCAAACAAAACTCCTGTGGAAGGAGCAAATGTCATTTCCCATTTGCCAGCTGGCTGAGGCAGCAGGAGGACGTGCCCTGGCTCTCAGGCCAGGCTGCTGTGGGATGGAATGAGGTGGCATGACTAGGGAAGAAATTCAGGGAGCAGACTCCTGGAGTCTTGCTGCTGTTGACACTGACTTGAGTGTGGTCCTGGACACGGCTCTGATGCCTCTTGCCAGTAAACAGGAGAAGGATGTAAACCTGTTTCCCTCCCACTTTGAGGTGCAGATTTCTTGGGAAGCCAAGTAAGGGTCTTGCTCATGGGTGAGAAGCTTCTCAGCAGCCTCGGTTCTCTTCCATTTTGAGCATCATGTGCCTGGTTGGGTTGGTGGAAACAAATACCCACTCAGCTCTGCTTTGAGAGGTGGTGGAAGCTCTGCCCTGTGCTACAAGCTGCCTTTCCATGTGTGTGGCTATGTAGTTTAACAAGCCATGTAGTTTAACAAGCCACTTCTACTTATCCCAAAATGAATTTAGCTGAAAAAAATGAAGACCATCAGTGCAAAAATACGATTGCATTTTACTGTGATAGTGAAGGGAAACACCTCTCAGCTCCATATTCCACTAACTTCTCCCATACCCTAGCTTCTCACACTTCATCTGTGACCCTGAAGGCAAACTCATGCCATTTTTTTTTTTTCTTGTCCCTGTGGAGTATCTCCAGCTGTGGGCAGATGTGCTGTTGGGTTCAGTGGCTTTGGACCTGAGCCAGGCTTAAAGTGCCTGGGCATGGTCCCTGCTGCTGCAGGGTCAGTGTCTGCCAGCAGAGCTGCACAGGCAGTCCTTCCCTAACCCAAATCAGTCACTGTGATCTGGGTTAGAGAAAAATCCTCCATGCTTTTTAAATAGCAAGCCAACCTGGATCATCTTGACACAAGCAGGCTGGGGAGTGACTGTGTGCAGACAGAGGGGAGGAGGTGCTACCCCAGCCCTGCTGCAGCCCAGCAGGGTGATGCTGGTTGGGTTTGAGGTCAGGAACCTGCCCTGCCTCTTTTGGTCCTGTGCAATAGCCTTGTTTTGGGAGGAAAGAATTAAATATTCAGGCTGGGAATGCAGCTGCTGGTTCAGGTTTAGGCTCTGATGATCATTTTGATGCCCTTTCATGCCCAGGGGCTAGGTAGTGGCTGGTTTTCACCTCTCCAAGCCCCTCAGAGGTGGTTCTAAACTGCATGTGCTTTCATGGGCTGTGAGGATACAGCTGGCCAGGCAGTGTTTTCTGGCTGACAGTGACTTGCACACAACTGACTCTGCTGTGCTGAGCCTCGTCCTGTGCTTTAACATGAGTGTGTGATGCCCACTGGAAGGATGGATAATTTCTCTTTCCCTTTGGAAATCTCTTGGCTGTGGTCATGTCCACGCTTAGTGACCTGTCTGCACAAGCTACCACTCTGTGTCACTTGCCAGCAGACATTTCCAAGCTATAAAAAACCATCTTCTGACCCTGTCTCTCCTTCCCTGGAGATCCAGTCCCTTTGCTCCCATTTGCACTGAGTGCTGCTTTCCAGCTCCTCACTGGAGCAACGTGTTCTTGCCAGTGTGGGACCTCTTTCAGCTTCTGGTGGAGGCAAGAGGAGGGGAATCTTGATGTGTGGGCTCATCCAGGGGAGCTGACACCCCTGTAGATAGATGGAGGAGGTCCTGCTGCAGTGAGGTGTGTGCTGCATGGTCACTTTGGGCATTGGGATGAGGTGCCCCCCATTTTATTGCCTTCAGTAGCCCCCTCTGGTGCATGTTGCAGGTGTGTTGATGGTGGCAGGTGACAGCTGCCTGTCTTCCAGCCTTCAAGCTGGTGACACCCAAAGAGAAATTGCTTTTCCTTGGTGTTTATTTCCAGCTGCATTCACAGTGCAGCTCAGCACTTCCTTGGCTGAGGCAAAGGTTTGACCTCTCCTCCTTTCATCTCCCTTGTAAGGAGCAGACCTAGATGTTGCAGCATGTTTTTCTGGGTCATGGAATGCTTTATATCCTTGCCCTTCATGGGGGGAACACGTTCTCTTTCATCTTGGCCCATCAGCTTGGTTTTTGTTCCTCTTAATTTTGTTGTCACTTAAACCCTGTCGTTTAGTCAATGGGCATTATTCATATGGGAGAAAATACATTAATTCACACTTGAAGCACAATCCCTTCTGCACACACACACAAGCCAACAGCTACACATCCACCCCAGAGGGCTGGCTCTGCTGCTGTGCCATCTGTGGGGAGGGGATGCCAAACCCCCCAGCAGTGCCTGGGTACCAGGGGGGATGAGCAGTCCCCGAGCAGAGTCCCCAGCTGGTTGTAACTCCTGTCTTAGGAGCATCTGCTCACACCCCAGGTTCTCCTGGAGTCTCTCTGCAGCCCCCAGGCTGGCTGCAGCATTTTGGAAAGCTCTGTGCACCAGTGGCTTGTCTGCATCTCTAGAAACAAGTCTGAGTGACAGGAAAAACTCAGGGAAAGCTGCATCCCAGATGCTTCTGCTACGATCTGGTTGTGTTTTCTGGGAATATTTGGCATTGGTAGCACTGTCTGGTCTCCTTCAAATCATGTACCTGCCCAGGAGCCAGAGCTCTGAGCTCATGGCTTGGGCTGGAATTGGCTGCCTTCAACCTTCAATGCTACTTTTATGCACCAAGTGTCTTTTATTTGTAGGGTTTCTGTCCAATTTCATGGTGTGCAGGCTGTTTCACTTACCATTTCTCACGGGTTTTCCACACTACCTCTGCATCCCAGCAGAGTTGTGGGCTTCACATCATCTTGGCCTGAAGGTTGTGGTGGGAGCAAGAAAAATGCCCTGTGTTTCTTGATAATTTCAGAAGAAAACTCTCCAGCTTTTGCTCGAAAAAGGCAAACTGGATAATTTGACATGTTTGGACAAAAACACTAATAACTGAAATGTGTTGTTTGAAAACTTCCCAGAAAATGAGGAGCTGTTGGATTACACGGCTTACATTTTTCCAGTAAAAATGGGTTTTTTTGAGAACCAGGGGCACTTTCCTTTGATTATTTTGCCAGGCCAAAGCTGTATTTCATAGTGAGGAGAAAGTTTTGCTGGCAGCTCCTTGTTCTGCCCCCTTCCTCCAGCTAGCTGGTGAAGCATCTCTTAGAAAAACATTGTTTGCATCACCAGTAAATTACCATGCTTTAATATTTATGGCCAAAATGAGGCTGGTAATATATTAAAAACCAAGCAGGCAAGCCTGTGACCTGCATGTGCCAGAGCTAATGGAGCCCTTGGCTCTGTTCTGCTGCAGTGATTGATGGGCACTCTGATGGAGTGGCCTCTTCCCCCTCTCTTGTCTGCATGTTAATGCCTCCAGTGGGTGAATAATGATGCACTTTAATACAGATTTGTCTTATTTTTGGTTGTTTCTGAGTGCTGGCAGGGCTGGGGTTCTGTCTGTGTTTCTCTGCAGCACCCAACGTGCTGCTGAGCAGTTGGAATCATTCAGCAGAGAGAATTTTCCCAGGAGGGGAGTCCAGCCCTGCTGTGTGGGAGCACCCAGTTGGATTGGACAGATGATCTTCCTGATACAACAAGCATCATGTCCTGCTTGGTATTACTGTCCCTAGGATAGTTATTTATGGTGTGACCAGCTCTTGGTTACATCATTAGGAAGAATAAATATTTTAAAAGCCAAAGGGGCTGCAGAGATCCTGGGTGAGGTGCAGCAATTTCAGCAGCAGAAGCTCTGAAAAGACTGGAGATTTCCCAACGTGGCAGGAAAAGGGATTTCAGGGACCACTGGTGACTAGGGGATAGTTTCAGAGGCTGCAGAAAGACCTTGGGATCAGCTACTGCCCATAGGATTGCTGTGTGTGAGGAGATGGAGAAGGAAAAGCAAGATTCTCACTAAAAAAATCTAGTTATTTTTACATTTCATTGGACTTTGGGACTCTGGTGGATCAGAGAGGTCCTGGGCTGCTGTCTGTGTAGGAATAAAAAAACCTCCAAACTCAACAAGAACAAAACAAACTATCAAAAAAACCCCAATAAAAATAACCCCAAATGACTGGAAAAAAAACAAAAAGGAAATTGGGTTTTAAGCAAGGTTTGGAATAGTTGCTACCAACTTGAATTTTCCAGAGCCCACTGGTAGTTGCCAAAGGGTGTTTAGAAATGGGCTGGTCTTGGGGTGCTTTGGGGTTTGTATTTATGTGCTGAGCCCATCTGAATGGACATTTATGTCCCTGCTCCTGTGTGAGTAGAGAAATAAAGGTCAGAGTTTCCTTTTCCCCCTCTGTGCCATCACAGTGGGTGAGTGTGATTTAGGATGACTGAGAGGAATGGGGTATTTTCCTTTTTATATGAGGGGATTTTTGTCTCTGAAGTAAGATGTGAAGAATTAAAGGGGAAAAAAAAAACCCATTCATGATGTAATTTCCTCTCTCACTTATTGTATTTCCTTTGCAAAATGTGACACTTGGATATTACAGTGAATTTGTTTTAAAAATTTCACAGGTGATTCCAAATACTTGTAACTTCCTTAGTGGAAAATCAGTTTCTAGGAACTGCTTGGCAAAGGTATTTTATTTTTTCTTTCTTTTTTTTCCTACATCATGGTCACACTTTCTTGTCTAATTTCTTGTCCAGCTCTTTAGAAAAATGAATGACTTTAGGAAAGCTGAGTTTATTTGCTCCATGCCTGGCTTGAGTATCCTTCATCTCCCTTCTATTTGGATAGTTCCAGCTTTTTAACTTCTTTTCACATCTATGGTGTGGATTTTATTTCACTCCTCAGTGCTGGGCTGGGTTAGAGCACTGCCAGTTGCTGCTGGGAGAATTAAGAATCCAACTGGATATTGTGTTCATTTATCTCATATCTCTCTCTATCCCACCAGAGAAGCTGCTCTGTGGCTAGATCTTTAATAATACTGCTTTTCTGATATTTAGCCCTCTGAAAATGGGGACCACTCTATTGCAGTCCAAGATAGATGTCCTAAAAAGGAATAAAAACACGACCTTTATAATTGCCTTAATAATCTTTGCATTCACTGCCATTTAACTGAATGGATTTTTTAGATGCCTTTGGCCATAGAGGAACCAGAAATTGGATGTCTGAGTATTTGCTGCTTTTTATTGTTTATTTGATGCTTTTTATTGTTTGGTTATTTGCTAGTTTTTATTTTTTATTTGCTGCTTTTTATTGTTTGTGTATTTTTGGGACATGAGGAAGAAATGATTATGTTTGAGGGGGTAAAAAAACCCAGATAATTTGGTTTTGGGCTCACCTCTGAATTTGTCAAACTCTGCTGTTTAAAACCTGACACTAAAATGTGTTGAGCATCCTCGGGAGCCTTTGGTTATGGTCTGTATTCTATTTTATTCTGTAGCTTTTAGAGTGGACAAGGTACAGAAGAATTTATCCTGGTGGTTACCTGCAGCATCCCAGTGCCCAGTGTGGGGGCAGGACTCGTGTGTGGTGGTTTGCCAAGTGCTGCACAAATAATGAGGCAGTTTTGCCTGTTCACAACAAGCTGGGAGACTGAAATACTTGTGGTGTGATGCATTAATAATGGCAGGGTTGAGCTTCCACACCAAATAAGGCTGCAGTAGCAGCAACAGGTCAATTTTTCTGTGACTTTTTGCTCTCCACATTTGCTGTTGGTACTTAGTTTCCTGGTCAGGTGTTGTGAAAGAGCAGTTCATGTCTCAACCATGCAGCCTAGAGCTCAGTGCAGAGGAAATTTCAGAGAAAAAAACTTTTTCCTTCTAAAATGAGCTTAAAATGAGAAATGCAGCCATGGCAACTGCTAAGCAGTGAGTCTTGGGCTCTTTTCTGCCCCAGTTTGCTCTTCATGGGGTGAATCCTTAACTGGTTTAAAATGCCAACGTTGTAAAAGATTAAGACTCTTTAAAGTAGCAAGGTTTTTTGCAGTTTATTAAAATATTAGTCAAAAATCTGTGCTGCTGACACTCCTGGTGGAGCTGTAATCCTCCTCCCCTGCAGTCTGAGTGCTTTGCCACTGCCTTCTGTAAGGTCACATCATCCTGCAGCAGAGGGGCAGAAAGAGCAGAGACTGAGCCCAGCCAGGCTTGTCCAAGCATCAAAAATTCCCTTTCCTCTGCTTGCCTGATCCTTTCAATGCTGTTCCAGCCAAGGTGAAAAGCAGCAGTGCTGGAGGTTTGATCAGCTCACATCTGTCTGCTGGGGGATCAGAGCTCCATGCCCTGGTGCCTGCAGGTTCTCCCCAAATGAGCAAATGTGAACACACAGAGAGGGTTCCCTCCCTCTCCTCACTGCCATCTGGGCTTTGTTCAGCTGTGTGTGAAGCAGGAGGTTTGATGTGGCCTCCCTGTGGGTAGCCTGGTGGAAGAAGTGGCTTTTTGCATCCTGGGATGGGGGCACTAGGGAGTGTTGTATTGATTTGAATTATTCACTTATTACTCTGGCTTTCCCCAGGAGAGGGGAGGCTCAGCAGGTGCCCCCAGGGTGCTGAGCTGCCCTCCAGACCTGCATCTTGGGAGTTGTCTCTGGAGTGCTGAGGCTGAACAAGCTGCAAGAGTATCCCTGGATGATTTTAAGGATCATTTGGATGTGGGTTTGAGGGACATGGTTTAGGGGTGAACTTTGTAGAGCAGGGATGGTTGGACTTGATCCCAAGGGGTTTTTCCAACCTGAATGATTCTGTGAAGCAGTGTGTGGTCACAAATGTGATCTTGAGATCATCTCCCTGTACCCCACACCATCCTCAGCTGTCAGGTTTACATTAAAGCTGATAAATGTATTCCCCTGGATTTCTCTGCCTTGAAAGGAGCCGTGTGTTTTGCTGCCAGAGTTTGATTTTGCTGGATTTGTGGCAGAATTTGGACCTTTCCCAGCTCCCCAGTGTGGAGCCAGCCAGCTGTGCCAGCTGCTGTGGGGCTGGCCGTGCCCTCTTGAGGGAGGGTGTTGGTGCCAGGGCATGGGCCAAGCCACTAGAGCCTCATTTTTTCTGTTGGAAGAAACCCAGGTTTTTTAATACTAAAATCCTTCATTAAATCCTTTCTCTTCCCAGTTCTGGTTATTCCCAAGCCAGAAGGCAGAGCACCATCCCAAACCCCCTTTCAACAAGAACTCTTCCTGGGATGTTTCCCTTTGAAGTATTTAATGTGCTCCTTGAATCCCACCAGGAGATACAGCCCAGACAGTGTGAGAGATGTTCATTCAGTCCAAAACAAACTGGATTAAAACTTCCTTGGTTATTCCATGAAAAAAAATCTGCAAAAGCTTCTGTAACTGCTTTTTTTTTTTTTTTTTTTAATTAATTTTGAGGGTCTGTTATAAACCTGTTGTCTCCTATTTAGGAAGCTGAGTAAAATCTTTAATATCAACATGTAATGATGTGTACAGGCTTATCTGGGAGGAGTGAGGGGTGAAGGTTTTGGGCTGGCACCACCTCCCAGTGCTGAACTGGTGAATACCAGCCCAACAGGAGCCATCATCCCCATCAGCAGCAGGTAGCAATACAGCACCACTCATTAAACCAGGGTGAAAATCAGATGCTGGTTAGAAACTTTGTCATAAGTGATCAACAGATGGTTGATTTATAGGCAGGGGACAGGTTGTTTGCTCTTATTTATTTATTTCAGCCACAAAAACTCACTCTTGGAGAGTATGGGTGGTAACTGATGAGCTGCCAAAGAAAAGAGGTGATGTGTCTGTCCCCTTAGCTCCTGTCACCAGGAGCAAAACACCACTGGGCTCTAGTGAGGCCACTGATGGAGCAGCTGGGAGATGTGGAGGGTTATGAGCATCTCTGGTTTACAGATGGCACCAGAGCATGGAGAGGGGGATGAAATGCTGGGGTTTGACAGTAGTGGGGGACCAGAAATGGATCCAGTTTTCTGATGCTTAACTGCAGGGTCTCCTTTCTCCCACTACAGCCTTTATCAGAAAACTCAGAGCCTGGCTCTGACACGGTCTAAATTTCACTGGAGTGGTTTATCTGATATTCTTTGAGTTAGTAATCAAGGACAGGGAAAGGTTTCCACATATCTGGAACCTCAGAGGAATTGCTGGCCTGTTTTGGGGTTGGATTAAAACCAAGAAATCAGCCAGGAGATGGTTGACCTGGCTCCCTGAAGCTTCCTCCTCCTGTTGCCTGGGGCAGGCAGAAAGCTGCTGGCTGTGTGAGGTGAAATAACCCCTGTGTCACCCATGGAGGAGCCTTGGACAGGCTCTGGCAGGAAAAATCTGTCCGTATTTGATGGAAGTGAGGACTGAAGGGAATGTATCTGCCTGTTTTGGCAGCCTAAAGTGCTTGTTTCCAGCAGAAGGATCATCTCAGCTGTGATGTGCTGCTGCAGGTCAGAAGAGCCTGAGCTGCCTGTGGCTTTCAAAGAGCAGAATCACTACAGTGATCATCTCAGGAGCATCTGCCAGGCAGTCCAGAAAAACAGGTCTTCAGCACCAAGCCTTCCCTACTCCATAACCCTGCTAAGGGGTCTCTGCCCTCAGCTGACCTGCCTTTTTCCTTGGAGAAAAGCAGAACTTAGTTGGAGACCCTCACTGATGGCAAAGTCATTGCCCTTGTGGCCTGGTGGCAAGCAGAGGTATTTATTTTTTGTGGGAAATACTTGGAGGCATCAATGGGATCTGAGGTGCCATGCAGGTGGCACATCAGTCTGACCAGCAAGGGCTGAGGGCATGAGATGGAACAGAGGAAGGTTAACCATTGTGGAGTGAGGAGGTGGATCCATGAAATGATTGTGTAAATAGATGAAGGGCGAGTTGTGAATAGCAGCAATTTATAATCTCACCATCTCTGGGCATGCTTGTTCTGCTCCATGAGCTTACAGGACTGCCTGGCATCACTACAAGAGCTGTATTTTGTCTATTTATTTCTTTCTTGTCCCATTTTTCTCTAGAAAACAACCTCTCTGGGTGGTGTCTGTGTTAGGAAACACTAAAGTGCTGGCATTAGCAACACACAGTTCTAAATAGTCACCATATAAATAGGAGGCAGGGATCTCCAGAGAGTTACATGCCAGTCTTAGGAAACAATAACTTAGTTTTTAGGGAATAACATGTTTGTCCCTCTGAGCTGGTCCAGCTGCAGCATTCAGCACGTATGAGTGAAGTTCTGAGATTCCCCTTCAAGCTATTGTCCTCAGCCTTCCCTCATGATGGGACCACTGGGATTCCCCTCTTTGTTTTGCAGTGAGTTTTTCTGTATCCTGGCTGGGGGATTTTTAACACTTGGAAAATCATCTCTGTGTGTAAACTGCTGGTGGATTATGAGGTTTTGAAGCTCTTGTAGAAGGGTTGAAATTCTCATTGCAGTTTGAGATTTCTCTCTTAGACAAATGGTGATTGATGGACAATAGTGTTAATCCAAAAATAAGGTGAGGGAGGTACCACTTTACTTTTATCTTCTGTGTGGATGACAAACTTATTGCTCCCAGCATTCCTTGTATTTTGGAGTTATAGTACAGTTTGTTCACCACCCTCATTAGCTATTTACACTTCTAACTGCTGATTTAAACAGATTCAGCTTGCAGAGGGCCTCAGAAGTCTTCAAAGAGTATTTACCAAAGGTTCAAGACAACAAAGTTCCTCTAATTGCATCCTAAATTCAGCAGGGATGTTATGCTGCTGGGTTCAGGCTAAAAATATTTGTGTTCACCAAAAGAGATGCTTCCAATTTGCACATCTATTGCTTCTGAGGGAGAGCACAGTAGGTTTGTTTTTTGTTTTTTTCAGGATATTTCTTACCTGCACACTAATAAACAGAAACCCCACAACTTGTCAAATGGGTTGGGAAATAGAATTTCTCTAAAAATCCAGGCAATGCTTTTGTGGCTGGATGGCAATATTGAGAGGTATCAGATCTAAAATTATATAGAAGAAAAAAACTACTCTTCTGATCAGCATTTTGGAGAGATTGTGTTGCCCAGAATGTTTTTACAGAGCTTCTGTTGGGGTTGCTTTTCTCTGTGAGAGATTTTAGGAAGCTGTAGCTAGAAGTAAGAGAAATATAAAGAGTAGAAGGAAAACCCCAAAATTCTGGTCTGATTTTGGGTAAGGAGACACATTTGGATGGATTTAAATGTAGATTTCTTGCTGAGTAAAGCCAGGCTCTCTAGCAGCACATTTTCTTCTGCTACATCACTGTTTACCTACAATAAAGCTTTTTTTTAATCAGTTAAGGTACTAAGTGATCTAATAGACCCAAATGTACATCTCTGGGCATTAAAATGATGTAAGAATGCAAAGCTGAGGGGAATTTTTCCTGGTGTACTCTCACTGAGTAGCTGAGCAGGGAAAAGCATCATTGCCCTCCTAGAATTCATGTGTATACCAGCCTGGTCACGTTGGGGCATCACTGCAAGTACAAAACCAATTCTTTATTCACTGTGTTGGGAGGTGCAAAGGTCAAGTTAACCAAAGGATGTCAGAAAATATTCAGAATATAGGAGAAAAGAATGGAAAGCAAGTATCCAAGGACTTGTTCCCATCAGCTTTATTAAGAGCAATGCCATGAGTGCACAGTCACTGGGATCCTCCCATACACTGTCATGTAGAAACACATGTTAAACCACAACAGATTAACAAAAAAAAAAACCCCAGACAACAACAGCTGGGTAAAGTAAATTCACTTGTTTTAAATGTTTGGGAATTAGGATTTTTTAGCACCAGAAAATTCTTGTGCTGGCTTTCCCTTATTTTGGTGTTGGGGTGAAAATAGATGTCAATCAGATGAAATCATCTTCTGAGCCAAGCAGGAAGATCTTTGTCATGTCCCAGTGAGCACTGGGAAGCTGTGGTGTTCTCCTAGTTAAGACCTGCACCAGACAGTGGAATTATCCCCTTTTACTGGGAAAGCTCAGCAAGCTTGGTGACATTTGGTGGCAACCATCAGGAAAATAAAAAGGGAATTTTCAGGACATCCCAGGTAGAGCAGAGCAGCATCTGAAGTGAGTTGCTTGCTCATGTTCTTGGTGGCCTGTGCACATGTGACAGGTCCCAACAGGCATCTCCTGACAACTGGTCCCTTCAGGAGTTAGTGTAAAGGTAGAAAGGAGGTTTCCTTGTCAGGCTTTGCCATGTGGTTCTCATCAGCTCCATGTCCAGGTATCTAAGGAACAGTTTACAGCTTAGCAATATGTGAGAATGGAAAATATTAGTTTTGTTGTAAGTATTATTGGCTGGCTGAGTGAAGTTTCTTCAGAGCTGCTGAGGTGCTGGTGTCCCTGGGGAGCCCCAGGGCTCAGAAATGGATGGAACTCGTGGCTCAGGCCATACTTGATGGCAATTGGAAATTTCCATAGGAACTGAAATGCTCTGTGTCATTCAAACTAGTCTTGTTCTGGCCTTTTGAGGGTTTTTTGGTGTGCACAAGCCAGGTCTGATCCTGCTCTCATTAAGGCTAATGGGAGCTTTGCCATCAACTCAGTGGGAGTAGGAAAGAATCTGTCACAAGCTGTGTCTATGGATTATTTTGTACAAGTCCAGGTCTTTGCTTTAGTTGTTCTTTTTGCTCCTTGTTAGTTGGTTTTTTTGTCAATAGTATTTGTATTCCCAGTGTATCCAGAAACCCTGATTGAGCATTGCCATGCTGTGCACTGGATAGTTGGGTACCTGGGAGGGAAACCTGCCCCAGAGAGCTTGTGATGTAAATAGAAAGATGAGGGAAAGCTGGGAGGTGAAGGAAGAGGAGTGGAGAGAAGGATTGAGCTTGCTTGGAGTGACAGGCAAGGATGAAGAGCAGCCAGGTCTCTTTGCTTCAGGTTCAGTGCTCCCATACACAGTACTTTGTTCTGTGCTGGACTAAGTTTAGATCTGTTCTGATGGAATTGAGGGAGTTTCCAACCTGGTTTCAGCTGGAGCATCCCCTGCCTTTTGCTGTTTGAGGCTCTTATCTAATGTCCAGTGCCCTGCTACTACGAGGATCAGAAGTCACTTGTGCCATTTCTCTTGGGCTTATCTGGTCCTGTGAGTAACTATTTGTCTTCTCAGGAGGGTTGTCCTGCTGCTGAGTGGTTCAGCATGCTGTGTGGTGGAGGCCCAGTGAGATGCACACAAACAAGCTGCAGTTTTTCCTATTTGGCTTTCCAGAAATGCTGTAGATCCTTGTCTCAGAGCAGGAGGGAATTAAGGTTCCTGGAAACCAAATGCACCATTATAATCAGTATTAGATGTTTTCAAGGTGGTTTGGGTTGCTTTATTCATTAGCTTGTGTTGGAGAGGAGAAAATGCATATTTTCATTATTAGTGAAAGTTCCTTAACTTCATCAAGTACTGTGGAGTTCATTAGTTTCATGCCTGTATTTGCATTTATTTCTCTGAAAAATAAGTTCTGGTTTCACATACCCACAGCTCCTTCAGGAGATGGGACTGTTGTTTTGCAGGGTCTGGTTTACTCACTGGACCCATCTTGGAGAAATGAAGCAGCAAAGCTTAGTAAATTCTGGGTTTGCCTCAACTAATTCATCTGGTGACTTCAGGGCAACATCCCAGGTCTTTGCTGCCTACAGGACAGGTATTCAGCACAGGAGAGCATGAATTTCAGCTGTGAGCAAAGACAGGAATATTTATTGTAAAGCTGTGGGTACCAAACTTTGCACCAGCATGAAAATCACTTTCTGCTTTCCAAGGTTGAGAGATGGTTTCAAACTCCCTTCCCAAGTTGATGTTGGGGAATATTTCTGTGCTAAATTGAGGGAAATTAATTTGCTCATGCATTAAGAAGGATCACAAACCAACCCCTGTCCTCCTCATAGCAAAAGTCACCAACATATGTAACGTGCCAAGCTGGTTATTGCTGTTGGGAGCTTTCAGCTGCATCTGATGCTGTTTGAGAGATGGAATGCTATGGTGTATTTAAAGGCTGTGTTGTAAAATGCATATGCATGGGGGGTAAAATTAAGGTTGCCCGGGCAACCTTAATTCTGGCATTTCCTGATTTTTTGAATGCTATTTTGTGCAACCTTCTCATTGCCTCAGAGTGGTGCTTGCACTGTGTTCTATTTATATGCACACGGCATAAAGGAGAATAAATGTGTTGTTAGGGTTGGATTTCAGCTCTAGTGAGTTGTTCTTCAGCTCATCTGGAGTTGTTTTGTCTTTTGGGCTTGTTTTTGAATATTTGTAGCAGTATTCAAAGGAAAATGTTGCTGGTTTTGGCCTTCTCATACTGAAGCTCTTCTCAATTGAACCTGGTTGTGCAGGGGTAAATCAGGAAGGAATTTGTCTCTAATGATTTCCATTTCCTTTGGTATTTTTCTCCCTGTTTTGCAGTAGTTCTCTACGCAGTTTTCAATGAGCAATATGTTTCTCCTGCAGTTTCACTTTACTAGAGAGATCAGGATGGAAAACATAACATCCAATCAAAGTGATGTAATCTCCAAGGGAAAAGTTTCTTCAGCCTTCTATAAGTAGAAATTACGTTTCTTTTTAGCAGGTCTCCTGGATTGGGATGTTTAGAGCTTCTAAAAGGGAGCCAGTCCATCCAAATGGATTTTCTCCAAAGTAAAATGTTCTCTTATTTTTTTTATTTTTTTTTTTGGCTGGGCTTTTAATAGCAAAATTTAACCCTCTTCAATTTCCAGCAAGTCAGGCAGTGAAGTGCACTGAATCATCTGGAAATGGAGCTGATAAGTAATCTCACAAATAGAGCTGAAGAAAAAAAAAAAAGCCTGCAGCATAACCCATGGGGAGCTCATGGGAGCCAGAATGAATGAAATGAGTTTTATTGAAGGTGGGCAGAACCAGCTTGAAATCAGCCTGGGTTATTTTAATATTATGCTACTATTTCTTCTAATGGTGGGGAAAGTATTTTGATTTCCTGAGGCCCAGTGGTTGAACAGTTAAAGGTTTGTGACACTGAAATCAGACTTGGAAGATAACTCAAGGAAGAACCAGATCAGTAATTAATTCACCCCCAAGCTCAGTAAATGTCACTCAGGGGTGAGTGCAGGTGAAGACCTCAGAGGTGTGGAGGGCTGCAGTGCTGGGGTGACACCTCCACCCTCTATTCCTGCCTCTCAGCAGCCCTGTGTCCAACCCACTAGATGGGAACTGTCTCTAAAGTTGTTTGTTTGCACCGTGCTTTAAAATTAGCATTCCACCCAGGCACATCATCTGATTTTCTAGCAGGGGCAGAGTGAATAAGAATGTCCAGGACACTCCCAGTATCAGCTGTTTTGATCTAAGGAGGACTAAGGAGGGGTTGGTTGTTCTTCAGACCTGCTTTCTAGGCTGGAACATGCTGTTCCTCTCTCCCATCCTGAGCTTTACACCATGCTTTGGGCCAAATTTATCTGCTGAAGTAAACAGCCACAGTACCAGTTAAATTCCTACAATCCCAGACAGGTCTTCCTCCCTCTGGGGGCTGGAGGGGGTGGGTGGGGAGTATTATATTCTAACTTCCCCAGATCTAAGCACGGGGAGCTTGGAGTTAAGGAGACATTCAAAATAAACAATATTACAAGGAATGCACAATTAAATCAATCAAATAATCTACTTTATACTAATGCCCTGCAATAATGCTAAATATGTGATTAAGGCATTTTAGTGGTTGTGGTCCTAGAATAGATGCAGCTGATTATAAGGCACATTTGAGGTATTTCTTCTCCTTGGTGGTATCTTGTAAGACAGAGACACTTCCTGCAAGACAGACAAATGGAATCCTTGATTTAATTTGCAAAAAAAAAAAAAAAAAGAAATTCAACCTAAGCATTGATTTGTTCAGAGCTCTGTCACAGTAATACCATGCAGGGACTGGCAGCATTTGGTGCCAGCTTCTGTTTCCATCAAGATCACTGGGAACTTTGGCTTTCTTGGGAGCTGCTCTGGGCTGTTGGTGTGTGTTGGCACTGCTGATGTTCCCACTTAGCAGAGCCTGAGGATAAACTAGACTTGGAGGTGATGGCTCATTGCTCAGAAGGCCAGTGGGGAGAGATGTGGGTTTGGTTTTTTTGTTGGTTTTTTTTTTTTTGCTGTGAGGTTTTCAATCACTTCCCAGAGCAGCTGTAGCCTCAACACCATGTGGTTGTCACCTCTGAGCTCCTGGATCCATCACAGCTCCTCTGGCCAAAGGGCCTTGAACAGATGCCCCTCCACCAGCACAGCTGTGCTCCTCCTGCCCTGCAGAAGACTGGAATCAATCTGACCAGTAGTTTCACTTCTTTTTTTTTTTTCCTTTTAATGCTGCAGCCACAGCCCCACCAGCAGAATTCTGAGAGGAGCACAGCCCTCTGTGTACCTGATGGACACTGTGTGCAGGCCAAAACATAGGGACATTTTCACACTTTCTGCTGCTTTTAGCCTTCACTTTCACTTTTTCTCCAGACCGTGTCTTCCTCAGTGATTAAAATACTGTTCTTTGTAAAAAAAATGATCATTATTCTTGCTCCAGAGATCACACAGTGAAAGGCAGGCCCTTGGAGTCAGTTTGCTCTACAGACCCACCACGACTGACCAAAAACCAACTGAAACTTTTCCTGGTTTATACACAATCAGAACTGCCCTTATCGACCTTTATCTTGCAAAGCCACCTGCAGAAACTCATTGTCTTGACATTTGCAAACTCATTTTCTTCAAACTAGGCTCCCGGTGACATGTGTCCAAGCCCAAGGAAGGAAATGGAGTTGGCCGGGTGACATGGGGAGATATCACTCCCAACTAATGGATTTACACAGCACTGGGCCTGAAAGGATTTGTATTATTACTGATGATGCACGAGCCAGAAAAATATTGAGCTTGACTTCCAACTCAAGGTGAAGTTTGCAGCAGTGTTTTTTTAATCTCAGTGTTGTGCTGTAGTGGCTCTTAGAGCATTCCTGGCTTGTGGTAGAAAAGGGCAGGTTGGGATTAGACATTGGGACAAGGGGCTTTAAGATGGAAAAGGGGAGATTGAGGTCAGGCATGAGGAAAAAACTATTTAATTTGAGGGTGCTGATCACTGGAATGGGTTCCTGGAGGCTCCATCCCTGGAGACACCCCAGGCCAGGCTTGAGGAGGCTCTGAGCAGCCTGAGCTAGTCAGAGATGGCCCTGCTGAGTGCAGGGCTTGGACTGGATGAGGTTTGGAATGGATTGTGTTGGAAGGAACCTCTGTGACTCACTGATTCTGCTGTACAGAGTCCCTGTGTGGGCTGAGAAGACAACAACCCTGAACAAAAAGAATGGTCTTCCTAAAGTCACAGCACTGATGAGGAAAACCAAAACTTGGTTGTTTTTCGTGTGCTTTTTCTTTTTTCACCATGAAAACACATGATAGAATCTGAAAGTCAGGAATTCTTTCCATCCCCTAATTCACAACTTTCAGAACAACATCAGGCTATGTCATTGTCTGGAAAATTAATAGCTTCAAGCTGAGTTTTGTCACAACATCCCCAAGTTCTCTTTCATAGCTCAGCAAAAGCACAGGCAGTGCTGCTTATGTTGCTCTCTGAGTCAGGATTTCTAGTTGCTCTCTGAGTCAAGTCTATCTACTTCAGAATTTAGTTAATAAATGTCATTTTATGGCCTACATTTTCACTGTTAACACTCGCTTTTACTCTTTTCTAATTCATTTGAAGCCAGTGATGCTCTAGTATCAAGAATGAAGGAAAAGAGAAATCTCTCACTTCAATCTACAGAGTTATCAGGTGCCAACAGTTAGGAAGAGAAAGGGCCAATATTTGCAATGTGTTACCCTAAAAAAAAAAGCCATTTAACTCCATATATGGAGATGTCATCAACACGCCTACTCTGAGATCCTGCATCTCTGCAGCTCTTCTTGACATAAATGGAAGTGGAGATGTTTGTTGCTTGTGCTCATGGAAGGCTTTGGCTCTGCTTTACATGTGTTCATGCCCAGTACTGGAGCATCCAGGCCTTGGAGCCAGATGCAGAGGTCCCAGCTCTGGGACTAGGTGTTCTTATCACTCTCTGCCTTTTTGGTGGATTCCTGGACCAACCCTCAAACCCTGGGAGCAAATGAACCAGCAAAAAGCACAGGAGACCAGCAGAAGGCTTTCTGCAGATTTCATCAGGGCTTTTCCTTATCATCTTGTTTCCAGCTCCCAGACCATAAGACTGGGGCCAAAGTTGACTTGCTGAGCAAGATGAGATGCAGTCTTTTCTGAAATAAGCTGTTCCTGATGCCTCTTGTGTGCTCTCAGCCTCAGGAGCAGCAGACAAGGCCCGTTATTCAGACGTGGCTTGGCACAGAGATGCAATCACTAAGCTTCCAGGCTGCCTACCAGTTGGTTCAGTTGAGCAATTTTCTACAAGGCTAATGCTATTATTTTTTCTTGTTATTTTGCCTTTTTTTTTTTTTTTTTCTTATAAGAGAAGGAAAAATTCCCGTTCTCTGAGCTTGATTAGAAGGAAAATGACCCTCTACTACTGGATTTTCCCAAACTGCCATGTAATCCAAATAAGTCTGGATTTGACTGAATTCCTATAAGAGGCTTAGTGATATCTGAGCCATTGTTTTAACTTAATGCTGTCTGATGGGTTGATTATACCTAGTGCTGCCATGCTCAGGGGTTTGTTTTGTTTGCTCAACTGTGGCTAGAGAAGTTCATTTGAAGATAAGGTCCCTTTCTTTAGAAATTAAGGAGTCCAGTAATTGCTGGTTTAATGAGTAGCAGTTCCAGACATCCCTCACTGCATGGACTCTCCACATTGCTTTCCAAATGTGCATTTCTGATCAAGGTTCTGCATGATTTTGGTGGCACAATGGTCTTTGGGTGTTCCAGTCTTTTAATGCATGGGTGTTTTAGTCTTTTATTGCAAATGCCTCTCTTGATGCTCGTCACATTCCTCACTTCACTGACAGATTGTCACATCTATCCAATGTAAGATGTCCTTGCTTCCCTCCTGCAATGGATGAGCTTCACTGGCATAATGTTCCTTGTTTGTTCTTGGGTAGTGGTGTGATTTGCTGAATGATTACCTGTAGCTGCCAGAGCTGAATGATGTGTCTCCTTACACCTTGTGAGGATAAAAACATGACAAACTATCAATCCAAATGTCACCTCTGGAGCTATTAGTAAACTGAAACTGTCAGAGGGCAGAAGAATAACTCAGTGCACATCTCACATTGCACAATAAAGACATTTTTTTTCCCCCCCAAGAACTTTGCCATAAACTCTTGGTGTCAGGAGAACATTACAAATTGGCATTGTTATAGCTGCAGCACCCAAATGATGCTCCCACTCTTGTTAGATGGAGCAAATTCCCAGCTTGGTGGGGGAGTTATTAAAACACCAGACCAGATTGTGTCCTAGTTATTACCACTGCAAATGTGTTCTGATAAAGGGGGTATTTCTGGAAGAGGCATGTGCCATGCATCAGCTGTGTGTCCTGTCCTACTGCCAGGCCTGTCCTTGAGATGCTTGATGGGGAGGGACAGGAGAGTTTGGCATCATGAAGGCTCTGGGAATCAGAAGGTGTTTAATTATAACATCACTTGACCAAGAGAGAGTTGATACCAGTGTAGCACTGAGGCTGAAAATCAAAAGCTGGAGAAAGAGGTGGAATTGATTCCCTCTTTGTGTGCAGGTGTCTTGTCTGATATTTCAGTGATATTTACAGTGATTAAACAGAGAGGACTTTGTAAACCTGTGATTTAAGGTTTGGTTAATAAAGAGTTATTTTGAAGAAAGCCTTGATGAGCTCTTGAGTTATCAGGGGAGGAGGACTTGGTACTACACCAGCTCCTGAGAGACCAGCCCCATGGCATCTCTTTTCCTGCAGATAGAACTGTTGGCTGTTTCAGCTGCTGTTGGAAGTAACCAGCAAAGTATTGCACCCTGGGGAGCTGCTCTTTCCAGCCTCACTTCTTTCTATCATTCCTATGAATAACTCTGTGTCATGAGTTAGCATAATACACTCCCCGTGTCCTTGCCATGTTTTGCAGCATTACTTTGCTCTTTCTTTCCTCCCTCCTCCATGGTTTCAGGGCTGTTGCATTCCTGGTGTTTCAGAGCCATCCCATGTGAGCTAACAGCAGCAGGCAAAGTTCTGCTTCTGATAATTTAATTTATTTATCCTCTGATGACACCAAGAGCCTCGAGGGAAGTCTGAGGTCTTTTCCCAGCTCCTATACAGGTGGCTGCTGCCTGGCATCCAGATTTGGAGATGTGTTTAAGCACCTTTAATTTTAGGCTCCTAGGTCCCTACTTTTCATTAATTTCAGTAGTTAAAGTGTGTATAAAAACTTGCTAAGGCAACAAACACCCCCTTGAAGGACAAAGTGATTATTTACTCACGGTGCTGTACATTGCATGGTGCTTCTCAGCAGGTTTTGGAGGGGACCAGATCCTCAATCCTTTCAAATTTGCTTTGCCACAGCCTTGGAGTTGCTGCCCCAGTGTCAGTGATGGGGCACAGTGTCAGTGTCAGCTCTTGCCTGGAGCACGTTTGAGCATCAGCAACCCCTCTGGTGCCAGCTCTCTAGACAAATCCAGTTTCCTTATCTTTGAAAACTTTTTTTTTTCCTCACTGTGCTGAATTCTACCTGTGAATTTCAATTCCAACCCCACTGGAAAGGGGAAATGCCCTCAACTTTCCAGTGGCTTTACTGAACCGGGTGGGATTCTTGTGTTTAGGGTAAATAAATGCAAGGCTTCAGTGTTTGCAGGTGTGATGCTGCAGCCATGGGAAGGTGAAAAGCACCTCCTGGGTGACTTTGGGATTCAGCCTCCCCCCAGGGAGGGATGCTCCAGTAGGAAAGTGTGTGCTGTGTTGGTTTTGCTTTTGGGACATGATGTTGACCTGAATTCTCCCAGTCACTGCAATATTTGGCAAATTATTTTAAGCAGCAACAGGTCTGAGAAAACATTCAAGGTTTTGTTTGAGTAATCTGTAAACAAAATTAGAGGCTTAATTTGGCAAGCAAATGAATTACTCTGGAGCTTTTGCTGGTCTCTGATTTTAGGCCAAGTGCTATTATTTTTGTAGCTGCTAGTGTTTATGTATCTGTTTTAATGTCATGGTGCCTTATTGAACTCTGAAGATGTTACCTGTGGTAATGTGTAAGGAGTCAGTGTGGTTTGGTTTATTATTAAGCATGGGAAAACACTGATGAATAAATATTGTGCGATCTTCATTTCCTTTACAACTTCTTTAAGTGCTTAACAACTGCAAAAATCCAACTTCAAACACTTCCTGCGACTACTTTGGGATTAATTTGAATTAAGATAATTCAAGTGTTGGCATAGAGCTGGGAGTTGGGCTTTCAGAAAAGAAAAAAAACCAACTTAGTAAAATGAACCGATTCCATTTTTTCCCCCCTAATAAAAACAAACAGCTGTGTCTCCCATATGGTATTCTCTTGTAAAATATTTACATTTGAAAGGCGCCCAGACTCCTTGCAGTAGAATGTGATTTAAACAATGAGCCTAAGTGAACAAAAATCCATTGTTTTCAGCTCTGATCACCAAGGTTTGTAGCCTGCACCTTCCCCCAGCTGACCCCTCTGCACTCAGCATTGTCTCACTGCTGGAAGATTTCTTTCCTTGCTGAGTGTTGCTGGTTCCCTGTCTGCAGAAAAAAGAATTTTCTTTTTTTTTTTGCAAGGCAAAGGGTGGATGGGAGCAGGAAGATGTTGGGAAGGCCAGTGAGGATGAACGATGGGTAGGTGAAGGTTTGCAGAGCTGGCTGCAGGAGAGTCTCTTAAGCAGCATCCTTGCTTGGTGGAAGCAGTTTCCTTGGCTGCCAGAGCCTGTCTTTTTTATCCCACTGCAAGGAGAACTGTTCACTTTCCAGCTGGAACCTCTCTGCTTGCTTTCCAGTGAAAACAGAACTAACTATCCTGGTAATTTTAATTTTTTTTTCCTTCTTATTTTTTATTTTATTTTATTATTTTATTATTTTTTTATT
>JAOEGS010018327.1:10427-24886 GCA_025447755.1 Corythornis vintsioides | reverse complement strand
ATCTGTCTCTCTCTATCTCCCTCCCTCCCTCCCTCCCTCCCTCCCTCCCTCCCTCCAATTTACCTTGTACTCCTTTGATAAAGATTTGCAATGTAACCTCTCCTGTGAATTTGGGTCACTCAGAGTGGTAGGGATGTGCTCTCTTCTGCCTTAGACTCTGCTTTGACCCCTGCTGGAAGCCACCCTAAGAGAAGAGACCCATGCCACTACAGAAGCTCTTGCTAAAGAGCCATGCTTTACCATGCTTTGCCTTGTCTCTAGAAACTTGCCAGCTGGGACAGTGTAAAAGTTCTTCCCTGTCCTTTGCAGATGAAATATATTCCCAGGATGTAATCAGATGATGTATGCATGGGACCCAGCTGTACTGACCTCACTGAGGGGTTAAGGGGAAAGGAAGGATGGTTAAAACCTACTTTCCAATCCTCTTGAGAGTTTGCCCCTACATCTGATGCTTGTTGCCCTTGCACTTGGTTTTCTTTGGAGGTCTTAATCTGGGCAGCAAAGAGTAAAATCAAGGACCTCAGACTGGGACAGATTGTGTTAATAAGAAACCTGAAGCAGCCAGGGCTAGTCCAGGCCTGAGTCTGTAGTTGCTTAGTACAAAAGTGTGGTGCAGGGTTAAAGTTGTAGTGAGCAGTTCCTCGAGATCATTGTTATTAGGGACTTGGTGTCTTCCAGCAGCCCCTGGGGTTTGTTTAACAGAGGAGCTGCTGATGTTCTCTGTCAGTGGTACCGCACAGCCTAGACAAAGTAAATGGAAACAAGCAGAGACCTTAGCCACCCTTTTTGGCCTTTCTGAGGGCAGGGATGTTTTCAAGGAAAACCATCAGCTTTTGGACATGACTTCAAACTTTGGGCTTCCCCTCACCTACTGTTCTGTCCACTTCCTCTCCCTTCCCTTCCTTCTAGATATGCACAGAGCCTGTCAAGAAAGGGTTAAGCTCTGCTTACCCCAGCCAGCTTTTCGTATTTAAAGTGAGTAAAGGTTTAATTACCAAATGATGACAGTGTCATATGGTTTTGGTGATGGCGTGTGGCATTCGATGAATGCAGAAGAGGGAAGGATGTGAGAAAGACACTGAGTGGCAGTGGGGAAGCGAGGAAGCTAAAAATGCCAAAGACAGTAAAACATCTGTAATTTGCAATTCACTAGTGTTCGCTGATTGCTCATGGATTAAAGATTAAAATCTATTCTCTGGCAGATGGGGGAGAGAGAGGAAATTCTTACGAGCATGTTTTGCATCTGCATTTCATTCTGCTCCTCTTTACAATAATCACGGATGAGAAAATAAACCCAGATCTGGGCTGGCAGGAGGCGGGGAAAGTGCACAATATAGGCAGGACTCAGCGTGCTTCTCCTGCTCGGGCAATGCCAAGCAGAGAGAGGAAGCTGACATCAGGTTTGCTCTTCTTGGTGCCTGGGTCTCTGTTTTGGCTGCATGAGGATGAATGTTCCCATGAGGCTTAGAAGTGCCAAGAGCCAGAGCAAAGTCTTTCTTCTGGTCACCCCAATTCTGCACTGGGGGGTTTCTTTGATAGGAAGGGGATGTTAGCCATCTGTCCTGTCTCAAGGGATGGCTGAGTCTGGCTACAGAGTCCATGACGTGATGGTAACGCTTGCAGGCAAACAATACAAGTAGAAATAATGTTTGCAAATATAAATCATTTTTATAACTTCAGCTAATCAGAATCTGTCCCTTTTATGGGCATGATGAGCTCGCTCTCTCTCTCCCTCTCTCATTCTGACTCTCACACAGGGTTTCTCAAGTGTGCAGGACATTAAAAGAAAAATGGATAATAAAACTGCAAATGCAGGGCCTGCTCCTTAGAGGGGCTGGGCACTCATGACTCTCATTGGCTTCACTGGAGCCAGCTTTCATGGTGAAGCCCACAGTTTGAAAGGTATGAGGCAACTCTAGGACCTGCATATCTTGTCAGTCTTGTGGAGGTTAGGGAGCCCTCCCTCAGCAGTAGAATAGACCCGGTGGTCTCCTGCCTGTGAAGTGCTCCTGGCAGACCTCTGCCTGATCTGCAAAAATTCAATTCTCTGCAAGCAATAAGGATCATGCCAAATGTCAGGATAGAGCAAGGGGGCTCACAGATCCTGAGCCCTGCTCTTGGCCATGGCCCAGTTCTTTGGGTTAGTTCTGGTTGCCAGGAAAGGCAACTTTTCCTTGTTGCAGTATAAGCCAGAATTGGTGAGGAACTGTAATAACTTCTCCTCCAGCTGCCCCTGGTTTCACACAGTGCTGGCTTAGTTCTACCCACAGTAACAGTTGTGGGGTTTTTTTTCTCCTCTGGGAGTAAAATTTCGTGGGGTATCTTTGGAGACGTTGCACAAAGGTGAAGATGGTACAGCCTATCAATGAGGACAATCATCCCAGAAACAGCATGCATTGCCATAACTTTTATTATACTAGCATATCTTGTATGGACCCAGGCCCTAGTGTAAACTCATTCTCATAGGCTCACCTCCATCTGTATGCACATAGAAAGGCACCCTGAAATCTGAGTCCTCATCCAACAAAGCTATGAACTCCTGCCATTTAAATATTGCCATCAGTTTTTGTACATGGAAATGAGAAGGTGGATACACCAAATGGGACCTAGATGGGGCTGGGTGCAGTTCAAATGTGTATTTGCTGTGTAAGTGGGAAAGGGAACAGGTCTACGTATCCTTGAGGTCTTCCACATCACATCCCTATTCCATTTCTATGTCCCTGCCATGGCTGTGACCTAGCTCCAAGTCTCCCATGCCATGTTGTTGCCTTGGCTCTCTATCCCACTGAAATATCTCCATGTCAACCCACAGCTAGTACCCAGATCTTGTAAGATGTGATTCTGTGTGACACACCTTGGTTGCCAGGGAGGGGGAAAGCTGTAGTGAGGGATCTGAGAGCTATTGGTGGTCTCAATTAACCTGATAAGCTTCACCTGACACCCACACCCTCTCTGCCCATTGGTCTGGGAGACTTCATTTCATCTGAGGTATGGCCTTTCACTCCTTGTTTAACCTCTGTCTTAGGCACATCTATCTTCAACTCTGTCTTGTGGATTTCAGACAAAGATTTAGTTGGTGTTTTGTTTTGGTTTTGGTTTTGTTTTTTGTGTTGTTTTTTTTTTGTGTGTGTTTTTTTTTTTTTTTATTTCTTCCTTCAGTCCTGTTGGTAGTATTATCTCATGCTGCTCCTGACTGGGCTCTCAGGAAGGACTGTGAACCTAATTCAACACCTCCTTATTGTCCAGGGATGCTGATGGATCCTGCTCTGCTAACTCTGTTTAAATGTTGTGAAATTGCACTCTGGCTGGTGAGTGTTGCCTCTACTGTGCTTGCCTTTGGTTCTTTTACTCTGCTGTGGAGCTGCCCTGCTCTTTGTGGTACTTCATACTTTTCAAACTCTGACTGAAGTGCTGGTTTTGTTCTTTCTACCAGTGGTACTGTAGCTTGCTTTTTTGGTTTGTTTTTTTTTGTTTGTTTTTTTGGTGGTTGTTTGTTTGGTTGGTTTTTTTTTTAATCTGTCCTTTTCCTGGTTAGTTGAAGACGAGGTCCTCCTAGGCCTGGTCAGTAGCAACAGTTCTGCCATCCCAGGTCTCCTGACAGCACTTGCTTTCTTTTTGCCATGTGTTTCCATCCTTGCTCCAGCTGCCATCCTTCTCTTTCTCCTATTATCCTTAGTCTGGACCTAAGCCCCAGTCTTTCAGATTCAAAATGGCCAGGTCTGTCTGGGCAGTGGTTGTGGGGCTCTTTCTATAGCTTTGAAGAAATCTTAGCTGAATTCTGTTAGTGTTTAGTGATGGGAGAAAGTTAAAGCATAGTCTAGAATTGCCGTAGGACTGTTAATATAAGTTGGAGCTACCAGGAAAACTTACCTGGGAGATATGTTTTTGTTTCAGCAGTGTATGGTACAGAGCTCCAGAGAAAACTTAAAGCTCAGCTTAAAGTTAAGAGAATAAAAAAGCTGAACTGTAGTAGGATGGAGCTGGAAAGATTCTGCTGAAAGCAAGTGAATAGTGTTAAGATATGTTCTCTAATATACCTTTTATTTTTAATTTATTTTTTTTTTGTCTGATGAACAGCTGGTAGGTGTTGGGATGTTGTTTACATCTTTAAAAAAAAAATCAGTGTTATATTTACATTTGATAAATGGAAGGAGGGTGTTAGAGGGATAAAAGATACAGTATGTGTGAGCAAACAAAAAAAAAAATAAAAGGAACCAGCATTTGATTAAGAGGAGGAAAGTGATCTCTGAATTGGGTCGCTGCTGTTGGACCACTGGGAAAGCGGTGTCTCTGTTTGCAAGTGATCTGTTTCACCAAGCGAAAAAGATGAGGCAGAGCAGAAGAAAAGCTGAAGAAAGATCAATGGGAGGAGGGGGACAGCATGGCAGATTTAATTAATTACTGCATATTAAAATGTTTGTTTACAGTAACAAACAGCTACAAGAGGTCTGATGTTAATTAATTTACAGCATTTTTCACCAGTCCCTTTGCCGTTGCTGGCAGTCAAGGAGGTAACACCGTGGCAGGTAAGATAATGTCTCTTTGGATTTACAGCAGCATCTCGGAGGTGAGCTGGGAAGGTAGTGCAGTTCTGTCTGGCTGCCTCTGTATGGCACAGGATTCAGGGGATCTCATCCATCTGGTAATAGGGACATTGTTTGCCAGCCTGGGCAAGGGGCTTTCCAGCATATCTTGGGAGCTGGGAGGTGTAAGGATGTGTGCTTGGGGAAGAAATCAAGGCTTTTTGGAGTGGGGTTTTGGTGTGATCTTGGTTATGCTGCAGGGGTAGGTGTACTGTGAGGTTGCAGCCAATTTAATTGTTTTGGATCCTGCAGCTCCAAAGAATTCTGAACAGCCTCTGTGGTATTTAGGACTGTGAAATATGACCTTTCTAGGGTTGTCATGCAGTGGATCCTCCTCATGTGAAAGATTCCGGAGTGGTGTGTGTCTGGCCCCAAAGATGGATGTGGTCAATCTCTATGGGCATTTAGCAATTTTGTTCCAAGCTGAGAGCATTTAAGTATTAATGGGTTAATGCCAAGGGCGAGTAAACCTGGAACAGAATTTTGTAGTTGGAGGAAATATGTCTGATCCTGGGCATCTTCTTGGAACAAACCAAAGTTTGGGCTGCAGGGAAATCTTTGTGTGTGTTCTTCCAGACCAACATGCTTCTCTGTTGTCCATCTTATGCTCTGACCTCATTCATCACCTAGATGGCTTTGAGGGCAAAGGAGAGATGGTATTTTTGTATCACTGTCTCAATTAGTTGTGGCTAGATGCCCTCAACATGGATGAGATCTGTGTGAGCTGAGAAGGTGGGTCAAGTCCTAAGAGCAATGTGTGATCTTCGCAAACAGGTGGGAAAACCTCCAAGGTTATGCATAAAGCTCCGTCTGTTGCTTTGAAACAGCTGGAGTGCTTAGCAGAGGTCCAAGAAGCTCTTTCACACACTGCATAATGTGTTTATGGATGGGCAGGTAATTAAGCATGGAGAGAGCAAGACTGAGCTCAAAACCTCTGATCCTGGTTTCTCTGGTGTTAACACTAGCAAAGAAGCAGTGCAGGAGGCCTGGATTTCACACCTGGCTGGTTCCTCAGGCTGATAGAGCTGTGCTCCTGTTCACTGAGCCCTTTGTAAATGCAGCTGTCTCTTTCTCCTGTTGGTAGTTCTCTACCACCATGAGACTGTTAATAATATGGAGAAGGTAAGTAAAATTTTAGCCCACTCCTACCAACACTGAAGGCCTCCAGGCTGAAACCCCAGCTGGAGTAAATCAGCCTTGTTTCCTGAATTTCATTGAACCTCAGTTTTGCCAGCTGGTGGAGACTGAGCCTCTGTCTTCCAACTGCCTTAAGCCTTGACAGTCTTATCTCTCACTTTTGGAAGATCTTCATCTGTTTCTCTGAGTGGCTGCAGGTGGGCTTTGTTCTTATCTACTTGTGGGCCTTTGCCATAATCCCATAATTGATCTTTGTAGTGGCCCTGATATTGGCCCTGTCAATTTAATTGGCAGTTAACACTTGTAATTGGACCTGACTGTATCCCTCTGGCAATTAGCTCTTGTCACTGTGGTTCAGTTCCAAGTCCTTGATACCTGGTGTTAAGAGGTCCTAACACCGGCCTGCTTAAACTGCCCTTTGCTGTTTGTAATTTGACCTGCTATAACTTTGGACATCAGCAATTCTGCTCTGCCCTGATCCCAACCATACCTTGATCTTAACCTTAGCACTTGTTATAATTCTCCCTTTTATTGACCTCTGCAATCAATCCCTGTAACAGAATCATAACAGTAATTGAATTATAATTGGCAGAAGATACTCTAGAAGGGAGATGTGCTGCAGCACAGGACACAAGAAAAACTGGGTTAACTTCTTTTATTCATGAAGCATTCAGCTTGACTTGTGAGTGCATGCAGGCAATCTTAACTCCATGGGTGCTTTTTTTACATCTCTGTCCATCAGGGCACTAAATTTCTACAAACTTGAGAACACAGTGTGGTGGGTTAAGAAATGACAAGGGGTTTCTAGGTGCCAAGTGTGGCAGGGTGAGAGCAAGTTCTTCTTTAAGAACTGTGTTGTTTTGGAGATAAGCCTGCAAGGCAGCAAACCTTTGCTGACGAATGATTTCTCAAACTGTTAACGGGCTGAACATAGCTGAACATCTGGGGAAGACACCGGAGCAGCTGTTGCTGCTCTCTAACTTTCCCTCTGCTTTGCCTTTAACCAGAAAAGTGCTGGCAGAAGGTAACAAACAGGATAAGAGGTGACTCTCAGGTCAGGTGTATCCCCTACCTGGATGAAGAAGTTACACAGCCCTTTGAATGAGGTGACAGACAGCGCAGGGGATGTATGTTTGCACCAGGCAGTTTTAATAAGATCTATGGCTGTTGGAATCCTTCAGACAACATGTGTCTATCTGAAAATTCTTGTTTTGTGGCTATTTGCTATTTTCATGGTTAATCCATGCTGCACTAGCAGGAGCATATTACTTTAGTGACCTCAGATGATGTGCAAAGGAATAAAAGTTCTTCTGAATGACTTCAATAGTGATCTGAATGTGTTCCTTATGCAAGGAATACTCAAACTACCTTGTAGAAAGTCCTTCCTTTTCAGATTTCTGAACAGGAAAAGGTAAAGGATAAACCTGTAGCAACTTGTACTTACTATGAAAAATGTCACCAGTGTTGCTGGCAAAGACTAACCCAGAAAGACACTTTGTTTTAACAAGTTTCTCCTGATGCTGTGAACAGGATTCAGAGACCCTAGTTTTACTCCTGCCTGTTGTGTGAACTAAACTGAACCATGCCACCTCTCTGCATCCTGTTTCCTCACTCTGTCTTGTCTGTTCATGGAGTGACAGATGTAGCATATGGGGCCCTGAGCTCCATCTGGGCTCTGAATAATATTGCAATAGGTTTGTTACAATATCAGTAACATGATGACTAGGGACAGTTATTACACTTCATTTCTGATCCATGGTGAACAAATCAGGTTAGGAAGTGGCTGAATATCTCCACCTGTGAGTGATGTACCAGTGATTTTTATGGGGTGGTCAAACACAGGAACAAGCTTCTCAGAGCAGTTGTAGAGTCTCCATCCTTGGATATATTTAAAAATCGATCGGACACAGCCTGGAGCAACTTCATCTTGTTGACCCTGGTTTGGAACAGGGCAGTTGGACTAGATATCTCCAGAAATCTTTTCCTACCTCCTCCAGTATGTGTTTCTTTGTTGCAAGAGTTACAGATATACAAAGAGATTCTAGAAGGTCCTTCTTCTGGTACGGGCACTGTGGGACACAGTGAAGCTGTCTCCCAATGACCTTCTGCAAGTGTTTGAAGAGGGAAGCTTGTCAACCCTGTGAAGCTGCAGCTATTTCTAGGATATGTGACATACTCCAGGAAGGATGCTGTACTTCAGTGAGGCCTTTAGCCTGGCTTCTAGTAGTGATGACTCTCCAACCACCTGGACTCCAGACAGGGACAGAACAGCCTCTTATCCTATGTTTTGGTTAGAAGCTGTATACATGGATATAACAGCAGCTTCTCTTTGGGAAACTTGGGTTACTCCTTTTAACTAACACAGTTAAATAACATTTGGGAACATACCAAAGCAGGGACCCCCACTGTTTCTCATGAGGGTTATGGCTGCCAGCTGCACGTATCCCACACCACACTCGGAGCAGTGGTGTGTGTATTTTCTTTCCTAGTGTGTGTTGGTATTTCACTTTTTTCTTTTCTTTTCTTTTCTTTTTCTTTTTTTTTTTTTCTGACAGAGATAAATTATTTCTTCAGATCTGAAAATAAGTAAAATAAATGTGCATGTCGAATAGTTAATCCTGACTCAAGTTCAGGCATATTGAAAACTCAGTCTGGAAAGTTTGTGTCAGCTTTGACTTACAAGAGTTGTAGTGTCATTTTGTTACCTAGTCTTTGTTTCTGTTGTTCTGTTATTTGGGCTTGTAGATCTTTCTAGACTGATTTAGCACAAATAGGACTGAGAGCTGTCCCAGTCAGTGGTTAATGTGCCATGCACCAAAGATGCAGTTGGAAACCAAAAATGGGCAGAAAAGCCAGACTGAAGATCTGAGTTGGGATGCTTCTTTAGGTAAAAAAAGAAGCCTTTCTCTGCAAGATCTCATCAACTCGCTAGACTGGGAGCAGAGACTTGAAGAAATATGTGGGCTTGTATGGGTGTACCATATAATGATGAGTCTTGGCAGTTTTTTCATCATCTGAGAGTGTATGCAGAATGTACCTGGTTTCAGTCTCCTTTCATTGCAAATTGTTGAAACAGGTGCTGTATGTCATTACTGATCAGTGCAGAACATAGTGGAGCAGGGACTTTGGCCTTCATGGGAGCCCCTAGGCACTGGGATCATACTTTGTAATGAATAATAGCATATGGACACAGGGTGATCTCGGACAGGGTCTGATTGCACTCTTCTATCTGTGGGGTTTTATATGAAGTCAGTGAACTGCACTGATTTCTATTAGTGGAATGTCTGGTGCATTGACTCTGGGAATGTTGGTCCTGATTTACACCACTGCAAAAGTGATCATAGACTAAGCAGGTGCAAATGTACCTGTTCTATGTAGACCTCTGTCTTCCCCTAGAGTGCTTTAGGAGTAGCTGGCCAGTATATTTTTGTCAGTAAAACCTCTAATCTGTGAAGAGCAAAGCAAATGTTAATTCACAAGGAGAACACAATGTCTCTCTCGGTAGAAGCAGCCTGTAGTAATAACACCAATAATAATTATTATTGGGTGGTCTCTTGTTTGGGATTCTGTGTGGACAGCTCCTCTGCATTTTGACAGCCTTGTGGCCAGTAAGAAAGTGTTAAAAATGATGCAAGCATTTAGCATTTGTGAACTTAACTCTATAAACTTGATGGAGTGAAGAGAATCTTTTTGTTCTGTGCTGAGCTGAGAAATATTCTGGCACTCTGGACACCTGCCATCTTCCCCCTACTGCCTCTTTTATGTCCTGCTGTGAATCTGCAGTATCTTCTGCAGTGGCAGCAGCTGGCAGGACTTTGGTGCCTTTACCTCCCTGACAGCTTTCTGTATTTGTACTGCACCTTGCACTACACAGCCCAAGTTACTGTGTGGGCTCCTTAGGGCTCCAGCAGTGAATGTGATAAATAATGACAATAAAATATGTCAGCAATGAACAGCATGACCCTGTAAATCATTGACAGCTAGACCAAGTGTTTCCTCTTTGGAAAATAGTTATCCTCATGTCTGCATTATTTTTTCATCTCTTTATTGTCTTTCCTGTGCTAACATCGGACACCAGCCAAACAAATCCATGGGGTAAGTGTGCCAGAACAGATCTGAGTGGAGGTGCTGAGGTGTTGGTAGAGCCACACTGATTTATGCCATTGCAGTGCAGCCTCCTTGTCCCTAGGACACCCTCCTGTAATGCTAAACTGGGTGTATAATTCCTCTAATCACTCAGTAGGCATATTTCTGAGAATGAGGTCTGAGCCAAGAGCAGAAATCTAATTCAGGATCTCAGGCGATCTTTCTTTCTTTTAACTGGTGGCCTTGGGCTCAGAGTGACTGACTCACAGAAGGAAATGAGTGTGACCTGTACGTTGTTACTGCTATGTGTGCACGTAAGGGCAATTGAGTTGTTTGATATCTGATTAAATCACTGATGACTTTTCGGTGACCTCTGATGAAGAGGTCATATCTTTTTTTTTTTTTTTTTTTCACAGTGGTCTGTCATAAACAACAGCCCCTCATTTCCACATACTGGCTCTGCAGGAAAAAGCAGCAGTCCAGCATTTCCAAACTTGACTGTGTAAGAGTGGGGCTCTGAACCTTTAGTTAGCTTGAATCGATGTAGTTCCCTAGGAATCAAAGGAGCTTTACTTGCCTTCACCAGCTGGTTATTAAATGCAAGGATAGGCATTGAATACTGTGGAGTGTCCAGGTTTCTGTCCCACACCCTGAACAGGTGTGCTGCTTGTCCTAACTTTTGAGCCACAGAATATTCTTAGTAGTAGAGAATGTACAATTAGGAATCAAACCTTTATTTTCAATGCTTGAAAATATTGGTCAGAAAGCAACACACATGTCATCCCTTGTAGGTCACTGGAGCTTACATGGAACTGGTTTATTATACACAGTGCTATCTGGTTCTGACCCAAATTTAACCCCTGATATCCAGGCAAATCAGGGAGTAGTAGGAGACATGAAGACTGAAGAAGAATGAAACCCACCTCTTCTAGTTACTCAAAAGGGGGACTGCACACAAACTTAAAGGCTATGGATCACATATGGAATATAGAAAAGTCAGCCTCCTCTACTGTGGGGTTGTCAAGGAGCCAGAAAACCACACAGACAAGAATATATAACCTGAAGCCTGTAGCCCATAACAGTGTTATCTTCACCAGTGAGCCATCCTGCCCTCTCTCTTTGCTTGTCATGTGACTGACCTGTCTTTCACTTGGAAACTGTGTAGTACTGACTCTGTGAGTGTAGGTATACAGTGTATGTATATTATTTTTCTTTTAGAAGTTGTCCTACCAGCATTGTTTTCCACTGACCTCAGTGAAGCCTAATCTCAGCTCTTCCTCTGCTCTACTGTCAGCCAAGACTCAGTTCTCCATAAGGCTCTGTGTAGTATGTCATTGACAAGTTGTGGCTGTTTGTCCTATCTCAGAATTAGGCTGCTTTCCTGTCCTTGCTGAAGCTTCTCTGTGTGCACTAGGATTAGGGAGGAGGTGAAAAAGAATGCTGATATGCTGCTGTGGGATGACCCTACAGCTGAGGAAAAGGATTAAACTCAGTTGGTTTCAGAGCCACTGCGGTCATTGATGTCAGCAAAGGGTTTTCTTAATTCCATTACATGTTTTGGGCTGCATCATCATCATGTTACAAGTCAACTGAAGTAGCATATATGACTTTCCATCAGCTAAGAACTGGCCCTCACCTCATCTCATGTTGCTGCTCTGCACTGCACCACTGCTGTTATGTATACTTCTACTTATCTGCTCCTTCCTTGTTGCCTGGAACAGATTAGCAGGACAGGATGTGGCTCCCCTTCCTACCTGGACACTGGACGAGCTATCAGAAGCCTTCACTGGTGAAATGTATTTTGAAGAGTGAATGGCTATGAAAGGCCCCTTTTGCATCTTGCACTAACAAATGAAACTTCTTGTGTCATCCAAGTAAGATTGATAACTCCTCTGACATTTCATATGCAATATTCTGAATATTGAGAGGTGTGGGTTTCCCTTGAGATACCAACATTTCTGCGTCTTTCCTCTATCTTCAGAAAGCCAGCTGGAAGACTGGGAGGATGGGGGGGAGGGGAGAAGAAGCAAAGGAAGACTTGGGGTTGGGGGAATAAGAAAAATGACATAGAGTTTTTTCCTTTTTTTGACTTCAGGAGCAGCAAGTTACTAATTTCAGAGATTGGTGAATAGAACTGTGTGATCAGCCACAATGAATCATACTGTTTCCCCACCCCTCTACCCCAGAAGGGTCACTGAAATAGACTTCAAAACTAAAAAAATGTTCCTGGTTTTATGGACACTAGAATCTGTCATCTATTTCAGTTGAGAAATTTTGAGAGGCCAGAGTTGGGATGAGATGGGGGAAATAAAGGGAGCTCAAACCAATCTGAGGCAGACTTTTTATTCTAATTTGCCATAAGGAGGCAATCTAGATATTTTTCTACCCAGATAACCAAGGGTTGCTTAAAGAAAGAGAAACAGAAAAAAAAAATAGTTCCTAATTGTATTCTTCCCCTCCTTACTCCTCCCTACCTGATTTTGTGAAAGGAAGTAGTAGTGGCACTTGGAGCAATTGTGGATATCCAGATATGTAGTTCAGGACACATCTTTGCCAGGTGGGAGTTGTCCTAGCTCAGTTCACTCTGAAGGGGTTAGTCCAGATCAGTTTTCTGCTTCAGCTGTTTAGATGCCGTATGAGAGACCCTCAATGCAGCTTTGTCATACTGTTTTCTGTCCTGTTATGCCTGGAAAGGAAATAGTCTGCATTTCCTGCATGTTAATGTTCAGCTGCTGTGTCACCCTGTTTGACCTCTGTGTCTCATCAAATCCACCTCAGTCAAAACATGGATGAAAAAACCTCATGTATCCCTTCTCTGTCTCATCTGCTACCTCAACCAGTTGGATGAGGTGGCCTAAATTCCAGCTAGTCAAGCTGGAACAGGTGGACAGGTATTTTTGAAGGTTTTCAATTTCCCAAAGGAAATCTGCTGTGTAAAAATGAAATTTAGTCTGGCTGCATCTGGCCATGGTAGTTATCTTGGTTCATGACATGCCCATGTATTCATAGTACATCAGTAAAGGAACCCTGCATCACTGAAGTCTAATGGGCTTGTCTCCAAGATGCTACCTGTCCTCCAGTGTTCCCCTGAACATCCCACACAGGTGCATGCACTGGCATTCCCAAGGGTAAGTCTGTGAACAGGGAAACAGGCAGCCATGCCAGTCACACCTCAGGGCAAGAGATTCTCTGTTGGCAGCTGAGCTTCCTTGGTGACTTTTCAGTTCCACAGCTCAAAAGCTGAATGGTATGGGATGTCTTCTGTGCTGCTGGGAGTAATTTTTCTGCTTGCTTTGCAGTATGCTGAGGTGGCCTATTGCTTTTAATGTAAAAGGAATACATTGTCCAGGGAAGGGGGTGGATTGCAGCCTCTTGTGCAGGAAAACCCCCTCTGCAGGGTATGGCCTGGGGCAGACCTTCTTTGCTTGCTCACAGTAATTCACCATTTCTCAAGAGACCTATTGAGCTTATTTAACAGAGGTCAGCTAAATTTTCTAGTATCCTGCTGTGAAAGCAGGGCTAGCAGAAATCTTATTTATCCTTGGTGTCCAGCTACTTGACTGTTCACTTCAAACTGCCATTCTGGCATAAATCCTAAATTGGTGAGGTTGTGGTGGACAGGGTCTTGAAACACCCACTGCATGACCACTTTCAAGGGGTGCAGCTGTACAGAGAGGGCTTGATTTACTTCGCTTTCACTGCCATGATTTTTCATGGCTGAGACTCCCTAGGTTTTGAGTCACTCATGTTTTTCATCAGTTTCTATGATTTTAGTTAATTTGAGCCAATTCTAAGCTCAAAGAGGACTTGTTTTCAGAGGCACTAGAAGCAATTGTGGCTCACTGTGTGTGGTTTCTGCTTGAGGGATGTTCCATGAATTGAGTTTGTCTGTTGTATTTTCATTGCTGCTCTTCATGGCCTGGTGGCCTTGTCTCAGAAGGGGGTCTGTGGTACTAGGTGCTGTGCAAACTATGATAGGAGGCACCAGCTGCTCTGAAGACTGTGCAGCCTAAATAGATGTGGCTGCCAGGTTTGCAAGGATGGTATTCTGGTTTTCTCAAGTGGGAGTCTGTTACAGCCTCTTCCTGCTCACTCCTATGAGATACCTCATTTACCTCTCCCTTTCTCTTCCTTTAATTGTGCTGTTGAATCTGGATGTCCCACTTCTGGTACCTCTCCAGTCACACCAATGAAGAGTGTGCGTTTCTAGTTTGTGGAGTGTAAGATGCACCCCTTATCCTTCCTGCCCCAAATTTTGCTGTATAAACAGTCTCTTAGCAGTTGCTGGAGCATTCAGCTAGTCTGCAGCCTTACTGGCAACAGGAGCATTTTCACACACTGCTTGTCTCATCAGGGGGGTTATGGTAGCCTCTCTGTGGCTAGCAATATAACCACCAAAATCCTGGGGAGGTTTGGCAGCTTCTTCAGGACATGGACAGGGAGCTTGCAGCAGACCTGATCTTCTGAAAGAAGCAGTGGTGTCTGAATGGCAATGGGTGCAAGTTGGAGCACTAGAGGTTTAAGGTCAACACAAGGAAGAACTTTTTCTCCGTGAGGGTGACAGAGCTCTGGAACAGGCTGCCCAGGGGGTTGTGGAGTCTCCATCTCTGGAGACACTTAAGACCTGCCTGGATCTGTTCCTGGGTGACTTGG
>JAOEGS010018327.1:0-10327 GCA_025447755.1 Corythornis vintsioides | reverse complement strand
CCTGCTGTGGCAGGGGGGTTGGACTAGATGATCTTCTAGGTCCCTTCCAACCCCTAATATCTGTGAATCTGTGAATCACAATCACCTTCTTCCCAGCAATAGGTGCAACTGCTGACTACAGGTGGCTGAACAGTTTGTGGAGCAGTCACAGAAAGTAGAGGGGGCTGAGTGGGTCAAAGCAAAGGCGACAGTGATGACTGAGATGAAAGCTTCAGTCCTTTGCCATCAAGGCTGGAGCAGCTCCACCCTTCCCATACTTCTACCTGCAACCCATGAATGTAGCTGGAACTGTCAGTTCTGCTGATATGAATTAAAAGCAACATGGCAAATGGTGTTCTCTAGCTGTGGTAATTATCTCTTAAGAAGGATGTAAGCAGCTGCCATTGGCATGGCTCTGATCAGCTGTCCCAGGCAGGAAGGGCAATTGTAGCTTTACCTTTTGGGTTTATTTTTGTTGAAGTGTCATGATACTCAAAGCCAATGAGGCTGGGCACTGTGAAACCTTGATTGTGGCAGAGAAAAGATGTGGAGGGAGAGGCTAAGCACTGATCACTTCCAAGGTTAGATTTCATTCTTCTCTTCAACCTTGGGACCAATTCCTTCTGTAAACAGACACTGATAATGCTTCTACCACAGAGGAAGGAATAAAGCTTTTCTTTTGAATTTCCATTTGTGTCAAGAGTTAAAAATAAATCAAACTATGTCTTGGTTTCATGGTCTTCAGTTTCACTTAGGCCATGAAATACCATATAGGCTCTGAGTCAGATGTGCTTTGTCTTTCTTCAAAAGAGATTTTATGGTGGGTATCACCCTTGTGTCATGTCCTGATGGTATCTTGTGTGGTGTCTGGGCTAAATGTGAAAACCCAACTTGATGTGATTTAATAGCCAACTATGTTCTCTACATTTTTCCTGTTGTCAATCCTATTTTTTCTCCAGTGCTTCCTCTGTACAGGTGACTTGTGTTATGTAAGGTCTTATTTTCCAGCATGGACCCTTCCAAGGGTGTGTGCTATCTGAAGGTGCAGGTTGGATGAATATATGATAGTTTGCTTTTATTGTGATAAAAGTTAGGCCCTGTGTAATCAATAGTATTGTTTCTTGGCCATTGGCTCATTAGAGCTTCTCCTTCCTATCATTCTGCACACATCGTTCAAAAGATCACTTGTTCTGAAAAGCATTTTACTCACTTGAAGAGGGAGATGAAGCAAATGCTACTCTGAAGATGCCACACAGATTCCACTGCCCATAATTCTCACTGATCTAATTTTTTGGCTAGGATGGACAGAGACTGAAGTTTGGGTTGCCTGAAAAAGTTGGCATCATACTGTGTATTTGCATTTCCCTAGGCACTTGGTCTGGATGACTTGCTTAGGGAAGGATATCAGAATTCAGGGATGAGAAGGGAACTGCCTGGGTTTTAGAATCCAGTCTCCTACAGTGGTGGTGTCAGTCTGTAGGCCAGATGTGTAGCCCAGAAGAGGCTGCAGAAGTCTCTGTCCATATACTCTGGCTACTCACAGATCCTTCCCCAATCAGACTTGAAGGCATAACAATGAGAGCAGATTGGGCTGGACATCTAGTGGGTAAAAACACCCTGATGGTCCCAAACCACACCTCACACTGCAGAACAAAGTGAAAGTTTCTACCTTTCCAGAAAGGATGACCTAAAAACATAGCATGGGGGTATAAATCATCACCAGCCCCATCTTCTCCACTAACCTTCCTATCTGTTCCAAGTCTCCTTACCAGTGGGGGCAACCTCAGGCCTGGACAGGGAAACAACATGCTTCAAGAGCAATGGGGGCTTTAATGTAAGAGGTGTTTGTCTACTCTTCTATATGCTATTGGTCTTTCCTCTATGCTGAATTAGTCTGTTTCATGCCTTTGGTTGGGGTATCTCCTGCAGCCCATGGACTGTCTTTAGCTGTCCAGAAGCAGACAATGGAAAGGAGATGCTCTTGCCAGGAAAGAGAAGAAGACAAAGGAAAAATGAAAAGGACAATAGGAGGCAGGAGGAATTATTTTCCTGTTTTTATCTCTTTCCCTTTTTTTTTTTTTTTTTTTTTCCAATTCTTCCTGTTCTCTGCCTGTTCCTGTCAAAGCTGCTGGAAATTGTTACCGACAGATCGAGTGTCTTCCAGTTTCTGTGTCAGGGAGTTTTGCCGATTCTATGAACCATGCAAAAGAGGGGTCAGGCAAGAGAAGGAGAGAGCAACAGAATGACCAATTCAGCAGAGCTCTGGCTTTATCACTGATCTGGTCAGGTTCACTGGGTTTTAACTCCATGAGCCAGTCAGGCTTAGAAACTCACACCTTTGTTATCACCTTTTAAGAGGAGGGAGCAGGCCAGTGTGAATTCTTTGGGGTGATCAAGTGAGGCACACTAGGGATTATCTACCACAGCATGCCAGACACTTGGATGCTGTCTGTAGAGATTGATCATTATTTATTACTGCACAGATCAGAGTGGGGACAAAGGCATGTTGGAGGAGGTTTTGGGTACTCTTTAGTTCTACCATCATGGCTTAGGGCAGGGAGGACCTCAAAAGGAATTATAATGTGACAGCATCAGGTACCATTGCTGTTTAGGCGCAGGTCATAACAGAACTCTGAAATCATGGGGCTGCCTTTGGTTCTGCCATATATTCACACAGTGGGAATAGAGGCTGTATCTGTAGAGGTCTAATGACCTCTAGAGAGATTTTTCAGCAGGTCCTGAAAAATCTCTCTGCCTTCAGAAGTACATTTGTGTATAATCAAGGCTATGTGCAGGGTAGAGGTATAGAAGCTGAAGTAGCATTGCTCAATGGAAGAGAGGAGCTGTAAGCTACTGGGACTTTGGTGTCCTGTTCCTTTCTTGATTGACAGGGACCACTAGACTCTTCAAGTGCCTCTTTCTCTCTCCAGAAGGGTTCTGTTGTGATCCCTCTGCTCTAGAGAGGCTATTCCTCTGTAGCCAGTAAGGTTACCAGCTCAGGAAGGATGTCCACAAGGGGCCCCCCAAAGCATATACTGAAATCGTGAGACACCCCTCAGCCCTGCAGTGCTCTGCATAACTATTTAGCTATCCAAGCAGGAAGGCAGAACATTCAGACAGTGCCAGCTCTGGGGACAGTGTGATTAGGGAATGATATGCACATTTTGGTGGTGGCTTTGGCAAGGACAGTGCTGATTGTGGAGATTCCAGAAGACATGCACAAATAGCAATGGGGCTGGTGCTCCTCTGCAGGCTGATGGAAACTGGCTTTCCTGCTGATCACTGGACATGTGCTATTTCATCACCCTGTGGAGAGAGGAAGATGCTGGCTGGGTGTAAGTCAGTAAAAAAACTTGTGTTGCTCCAGCAGAAGGTTCCTGGAGTTTGGAAAGTGGAGGGATATTGAGAGGAACGTCAGCTGATCTTGCTTTCACCACTAGCAGAAGACATAGAGGGATGTCGGGCAGCTTCCTGTGTGTGCTAGAGCTGTATGAGGGCTTCTGCTCCTTCCTGTGGTTGTCAAAAGGCTTGGGCACATGTCAGGTTTTGTACAAACACAGGACACAAAGCTTTCCATTACCCGAAGAACTAACAATCCAATGTGAGACATGTGTCATTGAATGAGTAGGAGAAACATGAGTTTATGCCTTCTGGGTTCTAAATGGTTTGCTAGAGCTGAGCAGCTAGAGATCAGCTTCTGAAAGGACATCTCTAAAGTTGTCTTAGCTCCATCCCTCAGGGATACTTACCTGTGAAGTATATGGGAATCAAGGGAGTGGTGATGGAGCTCCTAAATGGTTCAGGTGGCTCTGATCTGCAGCACAGAGGCAAAGACTGATAATTTGATTGATAGAATTTCTGCTTTCCCTGAATAACTTTGCTTCATGGCTTCTAACATGGTGGCAATCTATCAGGAATATGATGGGTACTCTGGTGCAGGGCAGGGACTCTGATGCAGGTTACAGCCCCAGCTCAGGGTGGGGTTTTGTTGTTATAGGTGCTGTGCAGCTGTACGGAAGCCTGGATCCTGCACCATAGAGCTCTTGGGCAGAAAACTGAGGGGAAAAAGAGATATAGCAGAGTGGGTGTGATTTGGTCCAGGTCATCAGCAGAGTTTGGAAATAGTCTCAGACCTCATGACTCAAAACTTTCATATTTCTTCAGGTTCATCTTCCTTGGCAATTACTCAGCTGTGGCTGGGTGAGAGTATCCTGGACCAGGATCCTCCCACTGTAGCTCTGTACTTTTGGGTAGAGTCATCTGAACAGAAGTTAACTGTGTTACCTGTAAGGGGAGTGACCTAAAGTTTCAGCAAGAAATGGTGACTATGTGGAAATTGAGTGGACAGTGCTTGAATTTGACTAGCTGTGAGCAGCACCAAGGGGAATTAATGGAATCATTTCAAATGCAAAGGCCTTTTATTTTTGCTTCTTGTTTCAGGACAACCTAGGCTGTATTTTTCAGCTTTTTCTTTGCCATGAGAAAAGCCCATAGCAAAAGTCGGTCGAGGTCTCATCTACCTTGCTTGTTTCCAATACTCTTCACGCTGACTATTGTGTGAGAGATCTGGTAACTCTGCAGCAAATAAAGAGACTGTGTCAGCAAACATCTCAAATCAGACAAACCTTAAGACAATTGGCATTCTATGTAAAGCACATAGACACCAGTTTGGTTCCATCGTGATTTGCTTTGTATTTCAAGTTCTTTATTCTCCTGTGGTGACACCATAATTGCTTCCATGGGGTTTCCCAAAAATTTCAACTGGTCTTAACTTAAAAAATGCAAGCTTTGCATTTAAGAAGGTCTCGGTGAGCAATACAGGGAAGGAGACGAGCAGTCTTTGGTGGGCGTGACCCAAGCACGAGTACTGAAGTTGGTTGGCTCTCAAGTGAGGAGTCTTTGGAGTGTGGAATAATGTGCAACAGCAACACTGATTGTGGATAAGTTGCGTCTGGGTCACCTGGAGTATCCACTAACAGAACCAGCTCTAGTAGTTTCATAGATATTAGGGGTTGGATGTGGAAGCAGTGTGTACATAGCAGTTACGAAGAGGAGAGGGAAAGATCTGTGGTGTGGTACTTAAAAGCTAGGGGAACTTTTATTAAATGGGCATTACAATTAGCAAAGGGGGTGCTTGTGCTGAAAGTGTACGTGTGGGGAGGGGGGAGTCAGGGAGGGGAAAGAGCTGGCGGTGATGGGAAGGAAGGGAGGGTGCCCTGACCTCTCCTCATAGCCCTGACTGTGTCCCCATCTGAAGGTCTGGCATATCCACTCTCACTACTTAATGATAGTGACATTACCCATCCGCCCAGCATCGCGGGGCTTTTGTCTTCATTCAGGCAGAAATGAAGTTCTCCTGGGCGCACTTATCAATCACTGCAAAGCTCCAGCTGTTCCGGAGCCTTTGGATCGACTTCAACAGCCGTGCTTACAAATTGTCTCTGAATAGCACCGAGCTGAGACCCCCTTTTTTGTCATTGTCTTCCGACAAATGTTTTTTTTCGGCAGCCTTTCGCAGACGTTGCCGGCTGCCTTCTGCCGTGGTGATTGAAAACAGGCCTGTTTTGCATTCTCCTGCCGGAGTCCTGGGTTCAGGGAGCTGTCCCTGAGTGCCACTCCAGCGAGTGCCGTGCCAAAGACAATTACATGCATAGTTTTGCTGATTGCATTAAAATCATTAGAATGAAAGATTCTGAAATCGTACATTAAGGGGGAAAATTAGAAAAAGCTTCAGAGACAGACAGCAGCGTCCCCAAAGTGAGGGCAATACAATTAGCTTAAATTGTGTTACATACACACAGACTAGGAGTAGCTCCTGTAACAAATGACCTTATTATTGCTGCTTCCTCTCTCTCCCTCCACTCCTTTTTCTCCTTCATTCCCTTCTCATTCCCTCTTCCTTTGAAACAACTTCTCTGTCCAGGACCACCATTTTTGTTATTCTTGCCTTTGCCTTGCTTTTGTCCCCTTCTTTTGTCTTGAGGAGTGCTTGGGAAAGGTCGGTTGGGATCTCTGGAGTGTAATACTTTGCTTTCCAGGCTGCTTTGCAGACCATTTAAGAGGAAGTAAGTGCAACCCATTGAAGTTAATTTTCAGCTGAGCAAGAAACTTTGCTCTCCTGAGGAACAAGGAAGTACATGACTCCAAAAGCTTTGTACATGCACCAGCCATCAAGAAGATCAAAGCATTCAGCTGTCTAGCTATACTCCATACCCAGTGCCAGGAAAAGACTAGTAGCTATGCCTGAGGTGGGAAATGTTCCTGCATACCTCAAGCACCAGCACAGCAGGAGGTGCAGAAAGGTGAATTCTTGAGGGGAAAATGAAGTTTCGCCAGTGTGAATTCTGGGTTGTTGAAAAAAATCACATTATGCCAGAGCTTATAGGCCAGCCCCTTTGTCATCCTATAATCATGATAACAGAGATTGGCCACCTGTAAGAGCCTTATAGTTCATGGCCATAGTATTTAAAGACAGCTAAAGATAAGAGTAGGATAGGGCTCTCAGGAGTTTTGCTGAATGCTGAGCAGTCTCTGAGGAAAAGGGGAAGGAGGAGGATTACTGAAAATGCTGCAAAAAAGAGGGAACTGAGAGGAAGAGGACTTTCTGGAAATAGCAAAACTCAAACTTTGGGAAAACTTCAAGGTCTTGGGTTCAGGAGACACCGGATAAAAGCTCAGGGAACTGAAGAATGCCTTCATTAAGAAGAATGTGAACTTTATGTGGATGCTAGACACTGGACATGCCAACAAAGGACTTTTGTCATCCTGTTTAAACGATGCCAAGGAGCAGAAGAAAGATTTTGGTCCTTCTTTGTGTGAAGATGGACTCCAAAGCATGTTGTATGAACTGACCAAGGTCAAACAGGAAACCTGTGTCATTCAGGGACTCAAAAGTATCTTTCCCATCTGGTAGTCAATATCTTACCTAGAAAGCCAGTTGCATGTCACTCTGCACTGTGACACTGTACAACTTCTCTACTGGGCCTTGGGATAGTTATGGTGTGGGCTGGGGTAGTTTTTTTGTTTCCAGTGTAACATCTTGCAGCAACCTATGGCCAGCTATGCCTGTGCCTCAGCTTGTCCTGCTTTGTGCCTGGTGCATCCAGTCATACATGATGTCTGTGTCATGCTATAATATAATATAATATCATGCTGCTTAAGATGTAAGGTATTGTCTTTCCTGGCTGTTTACATTCTAACTCAGGACCTTGTTTCTGGCAGGAACTGCTGGGCAGATTTGGGAAGGAACTAGAATCTGTGTCTCAGGGACACATGAAACCAAGGCGGTATCTTTGTGTTAGTAATGTATTAATAATAAGCATTCAAAACACTGTACATTGACAAAACACTGTTCAAACTTCAAAGAAGAATATATGCTCACTTCTTTTAAGAGATTACTGTCACAGATTAGATATGACAAAGAGGGAAATGGAGTGTCTGCTCATGGAACGGATTATGGGGAAGAGGAAGCAGAGTAGTTTGGTGAGATAATGGAGCAGGGACCATGATAAGTATTAAAAAAAAATGATCAGAAGAGGAAATATGAAGGTAAGAGTGGGGAAAGAGGTAAACAAATAGAATTAACTTGGTAGAAGATTAAGTTGCCTTCCAAGTGTGAATCAAAACTGTGGATGGACTTTGTGAGACAGAGGAGTCAAGGAGGTGAGAGAATAAGGGTGTGAAAAGGAGAATAGATTTGGCATGGTGGGGCATCACAGACTGGAAACAAACATGACAGAGATGGAGAAACCAGTCTGAAAAGGAAATCAAGCTAAGAAGACATGTTACAGACAGAAGAAAGGAAGTGCTGGGTTTAATGGTTTCAAGGAAAAGAGAGGTATATATTTTAGTTGAGGTGAATTGGGTATAGGAAAGAGAATTAGAGATACAGGCTTGAGCAGCACAAAGAGAGTAAAGTGAAGACAAATGGGGGTGAGAGGGGCAAAAGAGTCTGACTTGCTCAGAGTTCAAAATTGATCTGGAGATGCTAAATAGAGGAACAGACTGAACTGTGGAACCCAAAGATGACTTTAACAACATCTGCAGATAAGTGGGCTGCAGTGAAAATGCAGCTCTTCAAGGAAGTATCTGCAACCCAAACTTCTCCCAGTAAAAGATAATCTGACCAGAGGCAGCTGTTCTTTGATGGTATTTCTGCGCTTTTATTTTTTTTTTCAACTTAATTCACAGGAGGAACCACCAAGAGTCAGTGGGGTTTATCTCAGTTACCATGGCTTCATTGGAAACACCTTTCTCCTTACCTTCTTTTGTGGCCAGTTCTCCACTTTCTCCCTAGTAACTGTTAGCCTGTAAAGGGTGTTGTAAAAGTTTGGCTTTGTAAATGCTAACAGACCCCTTTGGCTGTTGGAGGTAAGGACTAACCTTGTCTCTTACAGATAATGATAGGAGATGTTCATTCACACCAGTCTCTGCCTGCAGGCTGGAGAATCATGTGCAAACAGTCTACTTGTAGATGCCATGCCTAAAAATGGGTAGTTTGTGGTATTCAGTCTCTGAGGTGAAGGAACACAAAGATCAGATTGTATGGATGTAAGAGTCAAATATTTGAGATATTAACTTCCAGGCCATGTTAATATTTACCAAATGATAAATAGCAGAATTTAGCACAGTGCTGTTGGAAAATGCTCTTTCACTTTTCTCCATTTTCTGGCCCGTGTCTTCTCTGTACCCCTACCACAATATGCTCTCCAAATTTGGAGATTCTATCTTGCTCTCATCCAATGCAAAACAGAATTCATACTTTTTCTGAGAAAATACATACCTTTCTGTAAGATACCTGCTTTCCATCAGCTGAGAGAAGACATGAAAAGATCAGTCTCTCAGGGCAAAGATAGCTTGTCTGTACATGTGTGTACTCTGTTAGACATCCCACTCCTGTTTTTGATACGGCTCATGAAGGTGGCCGATTTCTTGTTTGCTTATGAGTGAAGGGAAGGTATGAAAGGACACAGACAAGAATGTGTTGGGCCAGCAAGGGCCTAACTTTATTAACTTCAACAGGCTTTGGATCAGGCCTTTAAATGACTGTTTGCATGTGGGCTGGTATGAGTAGGCTGAGGAGGGATGTAGACTATGGCAGGATCACTGCAGAGAAAGGATGGTGTTTTACTGGGGGTGGAAAATGGAATTGTCACCATGGAATGAATGAATTGTACAGTTTCTCTTTTGTAACCCAGGGAATAATTAAGATAGATGGGTAGATGAATTAGCTGTCCTGCAAGGTCAAAAGTGGATTGCCTTATTACTCTATTATTTCACTGTTGTGGAACTATCACCACTAACGCCTTTTTCATGATATTTTGTACATCACACACACAAAAAAAAAAAAGAAAAAAGAAAAAAAGGGAAAAAAAAAAAGGAAAACGGGGGGAGATACAAATTGATCGTTTGCTGGTGAAATCAGTCTTCGTCATCGCCAGCACTGCTTGGATTAATGGGATTGAAGGCTGCTGGAGGTTCAGCCAGAGAGACGGGCGGAAAAACAAGAGAAATTGGTTTGCACCCCTGGGAATGGAATTGATGTGACTTGCACAGAACTGCTGTGGCAGTGGTGGCTGCTATGCTGTGATACTGTTTTATGTTTTTTTTTTTTTAAAAAAAAAGGAAAAAAAAAAAAAGATGGGAGAATAGAATAAATCCCTAGCTGGAATACTGGGTCATTACAAACACGGATGGTAATCTTCTAGGGTGTTTTAGAGGTCCAGAAGAGTACATTTGCTGTAAGCCTTTAGGGAACAATAGAGCAATCTTAGTGAAACACAGCTGCTTTCTATTGGTCTTCTTCTCTTCCTATGGGGCTTTAAAAATGAGGTTTGAGACAAGCACTGGAAGCTGGACATTACTCCCATTACTGGTAAATACTCTCCAATCTACATAGCTGACTGTGGAGATCTTCCAAATGGGTAAAGACCATCATGTGGACATAATGGAGGTAGAGGAGAGGAGACCATTGATAGACATGGTTGTAGAATGAAAGAAACAGGGGCATACCAAATTAGGTCATTGTGTCTTTCACCTGACAGTCTTGGAAAGAAATAAGGGGGAGAAGAAAACCTGTAGTTATTCTTTCCACTTGCAGTGCTAAGAGGTGGCTCAGAAATGCTTGCTTGCTTTTGAGTTTCTTTATTAGAGCCTAAATAAGGGTTTGTAGATGTTTAAACACCAAAGGGAAGACAACTCAATTTGCTCATGAGAAGTTCTACTTATGCTTGGCATTGTGGTTATAACTGATGATATCTTTTCAAGCATCATAACTTGCCCATAGCCTGTCCCTCAGCCCCACAACTTAGAACTTCCTCAATGAGGAAGAAAAGGAGAGTTCTCATAG
>JAOEGS010018326.1:4314-18893 GCA_025447755.1 Corythornis vintsioides | reverse complement strand
TTGCCTTCCCACCCCCATTCCAGCGCCATGGAGAAGGGGAAGCTGCAGCGATCGGCCAAAGACGCGTCCAAGCGCAGCCGGCAGGTGAGCGCCCAAGGGGTCAACGGTTCGGTTTTGGGGGGGCTCTGAGCTTTCGGGGTGCACCGCGGTGCTGAGATGCTCCCTCTCCCCCCCCCCCCCCCCCCCCCCCCCCCCCCCCCGCCCCCCCTTCTGTGCCCGCGCCGGCGCGGCGCGCCCCAGGGGGCCACGGGTTGGGTTTGGGGGGGGCCCGGGCTTTCGGGGGGCCCCCCGGGGGGGGGGTGGCCCCCCCCCCCCCCCCCCCCCCCCCGGCAGGCCCCGGTGCTCTATGCCATGCTGGACCACAGCCGCGGCACCAAGGCGGCCGGCGAGAAGAAAGCCAAGGGAGCCCCGGGAGACTCCCGCAAGGATAAGAAATAGCGGTTAGCGAGCAGGGAAGGTACCGCGGGAGGCGAGGCCGGGACCTCCCGACCCCCCAAAGTCATCATGACCATCGAGATGGAGCTGCGGAGGGAGGACGCCGAGACCTCCCGTCCCCCGCCCGCCGCCGTCCGCTCCCCCAGCAAGGGCAGCCTCAAGAACGCCCTCAGGAGCATCATCAAACCGAACTCGGGGAGCTGAGCTCCGGGGGGAGGCCGGGGGACACACACACAGAACGTGGCTCCGGGAAGAGGCCACCCCGGGGCACGGGACCCGGTGAGGAGCAGGGTCTGGTCCTCGCCTTGGGTCCCCCAGCCCCCGGGGACGCCGCGTTCCAACCCCCCCCGGCCCGTCCCGCAGTCCCCCCCCGGTCGGTACCTTCCTCTGCGCAGCCGCTGCCCCGCCCGGCCCCGGCCTCTGGTGGAATTCTCTCTCTTTTTATTTTATTTTATTTTATTTTTTGTTTTAATCAGGACACTGATAGGAGTGTCAAAATACACTTTGAAAACAGATGCAACTAAAGCTGCTGGTGGTGAAACTACCTAAAAAAAAGAGTGTGTACTGCACATGAGGTGCATGTAGACATGCAGCTGCTGCTACAGAAGAACAGCTCTCCACTGGGTTTCATATCATGTCTATGAGTCCTAGGTCGATGCCTCTGAACAGTGGCATTAGATAACTGCCTAGATGTGTGAATAGCACCCTATAAAATATTGTAGTGTTATATTTCAAACCTAGTACATTGAATTTTTCTCCAAATCTTTATGGAAAAAAATAAAAGTTCATTCCTATGGTTCAGATTTTTCATAATGCTTATAGAAATACTCAAACTATTGTTCAAGATAATTTCTATTTAATCAAGGTTGAGTGCTTATATTGACTGAACTCAAGGACATTTAATTGTCTATTGAAAACTAAATATGTGCTCAGCTGCGTTGCAGAATGCTCAGGGAAACTGCAGTTACTAAAGGGAAGAAATAAAAGGCAGTTTCTAGCTAGATGGACAGATACAATGAAAGAACTACAATCAAAGTATGCTTTAAAAATGAGAGATGTCAGCTTAGCAGTCAGAAAACAAAGTAGATAAAGGATTCACAAGACAAATACACTAATATTTAAGTGATGATAATGGTTAGTTTTAGAGAGAAAGGACAAAATAAATAAAAGACAAAAAAATAAGACAGTGGTGCAGTGTTGATGTAGGTTAAAAAGTTTAGGTCTAAGGGTAAAAGCAGAGGGAAGGAACAAAGTTCACAATAGGGAGATTTGTGTCCTTGCAGTCACTTATTTCAGCTCTTGGGACATACAGGAGGGTAATGGATGTATGACAAACACATAACAGATGTATGGTTCAGATCTTGATGAAAGAAAATAGTTGAAAAATGAGGAGTGACTGGTAGGTACAGTCTCAGGAAGACAGCTGGTCTGTCCACCTGCAACAGGGCTACAACATTCCTGACACATTTTAAACCCTTTTTCTTAAAACCTTTACTAATAGATGTTTAGGGATGTCTCCAGGAAATCTACTGTAAAGTTTAACTACCTTTGTGTTGAGCAATTTTCTCTTCATTCTTAGTAAAAACTAAGACAGAAGGTGCTGTAGAAAGAGAATGACTGGAGAAGACTTGCAAAGCATGTGCTTCATGGCTGGAGATGCTGTAAGAAGAGATGCAGTTTTCACCAGAAATAATCAGAAAATCACAGAGTGGTAGGGTTTATACCCACACTATAGGTATTTCTAAGCATTGATAAGATCCCATTTTGATCTCCAGCCTAAACAGCCTCAGGTCTTTCCTCATAAGAGAGATTGTTCAGTCAATACAGGCTTACAAAAGCAAGAGCTAAAACAGTAGAGTACAAGAGCTCCCTTTCTGCTTAGGTTCAGAAATTGCCCTGAAATTAGAGGGGAAGACAGCCTGTGAAGAATACTGTTTCTGCAGGTATAATTATTTGAATAATTAAAACACGTTGTAATACAACAACCCCAGGCAAGGCTTCAGGCTGGGGAAGGGGTGGCTGGAAAGCTGCCTGGCAGATAAGGACCTGGGAGTGCTGGTGGACAGACAGTTGAATGTGAGCCAGCAGTGTGCCCAGGTGGCCAGGATGGCTGAAAGTAGAATCAAGACAGAAGAGTTAAATATATGTTTAATAAGCAGCAGTTTTACTCTCAACTTTTAAGTTGAACTTGTTTTTTTTTTATCCCACTGCCTCTGACAGCAGAAAGAAGCACATCATTACCTGACTAGAAAAGACCAGTCTTTGTGTACTATAGAAAGGTTACAAAACATTCTGCAAGCAGTCAAAGGTAGGTGACTGGAAAAGTGAGAGAAGATGATTTTCTTCAAAGAATGTTTCAGGGGTAATGTATATAAAAAAAAAATAAATCCATAAAAAACTTCAATCTTTGAAGTGCTTCTGGTTTGCACTTTTGATCCATCTTAGATAGGAGAGTAACTTAATAAACTGGAGAGGTGAGGCAAGGTCCAGTGTGGAAAGGACTGACTGCAATAGTTTCCTATGACAAGAGAAAAGTTGTGTTGAGACAGAGTAATGACAGGAGGAGGGAGAACTGGAAGTGATAATTAAATGGGAAATGGGGGCACTTTGGAGGTGTTTTCAACACTATGAGGTCTAGTAGGATGGATAGTGCAACTAGGTAATTTGTTCTGTCAGCCAAAAACAGACATAAAACCTCAGGGGCCTTTTGAAGACTGTTCCTCAAAATGCATTTTGCTTTTCACTAAACAATCTCTAACCTAGATGATCAGTGAATCATAGAATTGTTTCAGGTGGAAAAGACCTTCAGGATCATCAAACCCACTCACTGACCTAACACTTGCCAAACCTACCACTGTCCCTAAACACCTCATCTGTATGTCCTGTAAATACCTGTAGGGATGGTGACTCCACCTCTTTGGGTAGCCTGTTCCAGTGCTGAACAACCCTTTCACTAAAGCTAATTTTTCCTAATGTCCAACCTAAACATCCTGTTGCTTAACTTGAGGCTGTTTCCTCCTGTTGCTTATTACCTGGGAGAATAGACTGACCCACACCTCATTACAACCTCCTTTCACACAGTAATAGAGATTGATAAGGCTTCCTTTTCTCCAGGCCAAACAAGCCTCGTTTCCTCAGTGGCTCCTTGTGAGACTTGTGCTCTAGACCCTTCACTGGCTTTTTGCCCTTCTATGGACACACTCCAGCACCATGTCTTTCTTGTGGTGAGGGGCCCAAAACTGAAACCAGTATTCATGGTGCAGCCTCCCCAGTGCCAAGTCCAGGGGGACAATTGATTCCCAAGTCCCACTGGACACACCATTCACAGAATCACAGAACCATCTGGTTGGAAGAGACCTGTAAGGTCATCAAGTCCAGCCATTAACCCTGCACTGCCAGGGTCCCTAAACCATGTCCCCCAGCACCACAGCCACACGGTTCTGAAACACTTCCAGGGATGGGGACTCCACCACCTCCCTGGGCAGCCCATTCCAATGCCTAACCACCCTCTCTGTAAGGAAATTCCTGATGTAGGCCAGGATCTGAGCCATGATGCAATGATTTCCATCAGGGCTTATTAGAAATTAAACATTATGTCCTGTGAAGTATTGATGCCTTTAGATTATTTTTTTTTTTTTTTATAAACAGATTTTGAAAAATGTGAGATTTTTAGACAGGAATAAACAATAACTTAGTGGTTACAACACTCACCTGGGGTACTAAATCTTTGTTGTGCTTGTACTCAGAACGAAGACTTAAAATGAATCTCATCTCAGGCAGATGCCTTAGTCATCCATCTACAGAGCCCAACTTTCTTTATAGTGCCACAACTCTTTGTACAATAAGTTATAAATTCAAAAACCTAGAATGGGATCTAGAACATACTACTTCATAATGAGGTGAGTAGGACAGATACCCATCTGCAGGAGATTCAGTGCCCCTGCAAACTGGAATTGAATGCCTCATCTCTTACCTTTTTTTCACAAAAAATTCTGCCCTGTTCTAAAACCTTTTCTGACTATTACCTAAGAAACAGCTTACTCCTTGTACATATGCCTTCTTAGTTCATTTCTAACTATAGCTTTGACTTCAAACAATCATTGTTTTCCAGATGATGAAAACCTGTTGAGTTGCAAAATTCTCAACCATTTCCAATTCACAGACATTCCATTTCAGAAAAAAAAAAAAGAAAAAAAAAAAAAGAAAAAGAGATGGTGTGGTGATTACTAATGAGTTACAGTGTGACCTCTAAGACAGTCAAAGATTGATTCCTTGGCAATGATTCCTTGGCAAACCAGACCTTCTAGGAGAAAAGGCAATTAAACCAATAAAAAACCCTAGTAGCAAGTCAGTAAGACAAAGCTATTAAAGTTCTTGTGGTTATGAAATTAGAATAGCTGGGATGGACAGCTGGGAAAACAAAACAGAACAAAAGAAGAAGATTAAATATTAAGAAGAAAAGGAAAACTGGAAAACTCAAGGGTTTGTTTTTAACTGCTAAACAAAATTGTTACACTGCTAACAACTGTGCCTAGTAAACTAAATGAATTCTAATAACTTATTCAACAAGTTTTCTCTATCTGTCTGGTCTCTGGAAGGAATGTGAGGGGAGTACTACTATACCTAAATTATTGAAGAAAAAGCATTTGCTGAACACTATTAGAAACACTTCTCCAATGGTAGCTATTCGTGGGTAGTTTTTCATAATTATTTAATATTTGAAATTGGAGAATTTACATCTCTTTCTGTTCTCTTATTTAAAGATTTATTAATTTCTCAGCAGCTTTTCCATGCACAGATTTATAAACTTGAATTTAAAATTCCCTTCCATGAATAATTTGTAATGCTCACTTGAAGTTCATTTTTTTCAGCAAAAATTCCTTTCATAAATTTCTGAGCTGTTTGTGACCTTAGCTCAACATGATAATTAATCAGGTATATTACTTCAGTGAGATCATATAAATGCTTCAAAGTATATCTACTTCCAGGCTTTACTGATTTGGGATCTAAGCTGATACCATCATTTTTATTATCATTATCATCCTTATTGTGCATTTGAAACATGTCTCACTGTGTCACAGCCCTAGTTCCCTGATTTCCTGCACTGTAAAAATAAAAAAGAGATGGAAAATATCCCTCCTGCACTAGCCAGCCTTGGGGTTTTTGTCTTCCCTCAAAATCCATCCACCCACAATGTTCATGGTGCTGAAAATAACTTCCTGGCCCGAGGAGAATTGCAGCTACAGGACATAATCTGTACCTTACTGTGCTCTTCATCTCCCTCTCTTCTCTCTGGCTTTCTAGGATTGTGGCTGTGTGTGCACATTGTGCCTGTCCCAGTCAGACAGCCAGGCCTGCCAGGTGAAGAAGGAGATGTAAATAGGAGCTGAGCTCATCTCTGGCCTCTCCTGCTCACCTCACCCACTGAGCTTTTAAAGAATACACTTTGAGGAAAAAGCTGTGGGGGAATCTGTCACAGACACGACCTGATTTCTGTGAGGTGCAGAGCAGATCAGTGACAAGGATGAGAAAGCAATCACACTGATTTCTGTGGCAGTGTCTGTCCCCTGTGTGCATCACCTGGCAGAGAGCTCTCCCTTCTCAGATTGCAAGGATAGATGCTAGTGCGTGTTTCAAAGGGGAAAATGACCTTTCATATATGGAAATGAAAGCAATGTGTTTGGATGCAGAAGTTCCTCCTGAAAACACTCACTAGCAATGAGTAAAAGAGCAGACTGCTCAAATACAGATCTGTTACATGGAGTTTTACTGTTTGAAAATACAGAAAATTCATTCAGCAGTAACATTTTCTGTGAAGAAATAAGAATAAGAAACCTTAAACATTTATACTATCATAGGCTAGCTTATAAAAGCACAAGATTATTTAGTTATTGTATTGCTAATTATTACTTTGACTGTTTACTATATATGAAGTTATTGCTTGATTGAGTTCAGTGAGCTAAAAAATGTCAAATAACTTCATCATCTTTAAAGTTCACTAGAGATGTATGAGAAAATCATTCAGCAAGTGCTAATTAAGAATAATCGAGCCATATACAATGCAGCTTGATTACATTTACATACAGAAGAAAGTCTAATGCAAATGGCATCAGCAGATAACTTCTGCCAATGCTTTATTGCATCCAGCCTGTAGAAACATTTCCTTTCCCAAACCAATGCCTTTAGCACAAACACCTCAGTACATGGACTGTCTTAATTAAACTTCTCTGCCTGATACTAGTGATTTCAGAAAAGGAGCTTTGAAGAGGGCTTCTTTGAGAAATCCTGACAGGGAAAATCAAATAGTTTGAGGCAAAAAAACCCAGAACCTCTTTATATTACCCCTAAAATGCAGTGATTGTTTGCCTGTAGAAAACATCTTGCTCCTCAGGCATAAAGTAGTGATATCACATTCTACCCCACGTACACTCAAAGAAACTTCTCACTAAATCAATTTTAATTGATTGCTGGAGTGAAAATAGCACTGGCTAATCTTCCAGCCACACCTCAGGCTTATTTTTGTTAGTGGAGAGACATCTCTTGTTTCAGCATTTTCATACTTGCTTTTTTATCTAAAAAGTTGCATATTTTAGTATCTGAAAACAGTAAATATATCCCAATTTAAATGTTTTGATATGTATATATGACTAGCTGGATTAGAGTGGGCTGATGGCTGAATACACTTCCAATTTTTATTAACTTGTGTTCTTTGCAAATTAAATATATTTTGATATACTACTTTTGAACTGCACTGATGCTTTTCAAGAGGTCTACCTCAACAGTAGAGAATGAATCTGACTATTACTTATTTTCCTGCAGTTTGGGTAGGTGCTTTAATTGCTATCAGATACTCAGTCAACATTAAAGTCAACCTAGGAGTTGTTTAACCTTATTTTAATCAACTAACTTGGAGAGAAAGGTAACATTTGGCACTAGAATGTATTCTATTACATTTATTACATGAGCCCTCCTATTACATGAGCTGCCTATTAAAGAAGTGTCACTGACATTTCCAGATACAAAGTCAATAGGGAATTTTTTCTATACATGTCTTAATCTTTCTTATAATTTCATTTATGTGACTGGGGATGCTTTGGTTTGTTTTCACTTAATAACCATGTGTATATCAGTTGCCCCCTAAATATCTTGCATGTGGTATATTTGTGGTGAAAAAGGTAAGAGAGAATGGGGCAGTAATTCAGAAAAGAAAGTTAATTCTGGATTAAGCCAAATTCTTCAAGAGAAGCTTTTTTTTTTTGTATTTTCTAAGATGTACCTTTCTGGGTCAGAAAGGGTGGTGGACATTGTCACCCAGCCCTGCTCTGCTTTTGTGCTGACTGGCACTGCAGGCAATAGCAGTGGTTTATGTGGCACTTCTTTTTTTTTTTTCTGTTGTCAAAGGCTTCTGTCAAGAGACCCAGGAAAAAAAAATATTCACCAGGCTGTTTCCAGCTCTTGCAGAATTCACTAGAAGCTGAAATATGATCTTTTCTCATCTTTATTCTGCATTTTGCATGCCACAGACCACGTGCATGTGGAAATTGTTACTGCAAATGCAAATAGTCCTTGCAGTATAAATAGCTATTTCTGAGAAATACAAAAATAGATTTCCATTAGAAAACAAAAATTAAGAGCTTTGGCATTTATTTAAAATAACTGTAAATGCTGTAAGGTCAGAATAAAACTAAAGATTCTTTTTAAGTAGTAGAAATTTGTTAGTAGGAATGCTCATTATAACCTAATCATATTCATCACTAGTATAGAGCCTGGACAATATTTCCATCTTTAGGGCAAATTGGACAATATACTGCTTCTATTTTTACAGAATAAATGCTCTAGGAAGATGCCAGCAATCTAAATTTCACTGAAAAATGAGTTGTAAATACAATCAAAATAATTTTTTTTTAATTTCAGTGAGACAGGTTACCTAAAAGAAATGCCCAATATTTTCCTGAAGTGTAAGAAGTTACAGTTCCTTTGAAGTATAATCTTTTATTTGTTTTGTTTTGTTTTTTTTACCAGATTTATATTCATACAAGATGCTATCAGTGAGCAAAAGGTCAAAAATACCTGAAATCTACATGATAATTGTATATGCACAGATGATCACATTTACATTTGCTCCACACTTTTCAGAATTTAGAGAAAACTGAGAGTGACAAAGAGCATTACCATCAGACTCTGCATATAGCAATTAACTGCAAATGAGCATTTTATTATTTTTTTTAATTTTAATTTAATTTTATTTATTTTTTAACACAGTTGATGGATTTCTGCCAGAAGGGGGTGCTTGGAGCAAACGTGTGCTCAATAGTCCTGAAAACCCTGAAGCCTTCTAAATAATTATTCTAAATAATTATTCAGTTTGTTGTCAGTGCTGAATAGTAAGCAGTAGACACTGAAGCACTGCCAAAGACTAGTTTCTGAGTTTTGAATTATAAGACAAACACTGTCATATATGATAAAATATATAAAAATTATCAGTCACTTCCCCAGAGTGATATGAATATTTTGAAATCTGCCCAGGAGAGCCAAATACAACCAGATGTATTATGGGTATTATTTGGGTGCAATTGAATTTCACTTCTTAATGTATTCTACTATAAATATGCATTTTTATTGCATTAATAAAATATAATCCATCTTCCAATGTACTTTTAGATCAGTTTTGTTAATAGTGGGGCTTTAAATGTGCTGAAATGTATCTGGAGCATATTTGAAAAATGAAAATAAGTAATGTTTATCTTCAAGCTGTAATTAAGGTTCATGTAAAGTTAATGTTAGGTTTTCTACATGAGATATACATCTCCACAGTCATATAGATACAAAATGAATAATTAACAGCAAAGATAAATCCAGTCTTATCACAAATAAAATAAAGTTAGATATAATAAATAAATGTATTCTAATAAAGTTAGAATAAATGCCCCAAACAATCTGCACATTAATATTTTTTATTAGTTTTAGAAATGTAAATGAGAAGTGAAAATGTTTTCAAGCAGAAAACAAATACTATGTCTTTAAGACCCCATGAGGGAAAAATCTCAGGCAGATTGCTAGCACCTGTGCTGTTTGCCTTTTAAGTGGGGTGGGGGAAAAGCTGCAGGTTTGGAATGTTCTGGTCACAGAAGAAGCAAGTAGCCAAGATCCCAAAAAAGAGAGAAGAAAGTACCCAAGGATGGGGGTTGGATTCAGCTGTTCACAAAATTGGTAAGTCAGCTCCCCTGAAGCCTGAAAGCAGCAGAGTGTCTCTTAGCCTTTGTTCTGCTGTGGTTTTGTGTAGTCACTTCAGGTTAGTAGTTAAAGAATGAAATGTCTTCACCAAGCTATGTCTGGTTTTCAAAGCCTTTGGGTTGCTTTGGGGTATCTCCTGTAAGTGAGACAGCTAGCTCAGGGTTTTGCCTGACTAGGAAACCAACTGTGTGCACAGTACCATGATAATCTGAATTAAAATATTAATAGGTAACTGCATTAGTTTTAATAGTTAGTCTAAAACAATAGGGGGCTTTAGTTTATGAAATGTTATATCTAAAAATAATTTTTTTTCTTTGTGGGAATCGAGGGAAGTGAGTGTCTGTGGAGATGAGAATATTCCTACTCCCCTCCATAGCAAAGAATGATGAACTAAGAGGATGGAAGCAGGCATGACCTCAATTTTCAGTAATCATTTTAATTATCACTCATTTTTAAACCACAGCTCAGCATGCCATCCAGAATGCAAAATAGTAGTCTGTTGAGGTTTTGTGTAATAATAGGGAGAGGAATTCATGAGCTCCCTGTGCCACCCAGAGCACTCTTTGGAGCAGGTGAAAGTTATTGTGAAGATGGCTGGCTGGGGAGATCTTGGCTTCATGTTCACTGGGGGCTGCTGCTTCACAGTCTGCTCTGGGTTCAGTCCCTTGACCTCCCTGTGCTTGATTGAAACTTGCTGGCAAAATTGATTAGAAGGGAGAACCTCCCTGAAAAACCAGGTGTTGTTAAGCTGAGCCCTGCTGGGCATATGCTTTACAAAAATTAACTAAAATTAGCAACCCACCATTTAGAGTAACTTGCAGCTGATGAATGATGCAAGAATGACAAATGATTCCTTATTTCCATTCGAATTTCTGTTTAATTTAGTTTGGGTTTTTTATTAGTAAATTATTGTTTGCTGTACCAGCTAGTCCACCATGTTCACCTTTGCACAGGTTCCCCTTTCACTTGCCTCTGACCCTTTTTACTTTAAATTACCAGACCTGTAGTGGTAGCATTAAGAAATGAAAGAAAAATGGAAACTAGTAATGGTAGAAAGAATTCCCAGTGCAAAATTGATTTGTATTTCTATGGTGTGAGCAAGTTGCCTCATATTTTCATTTTTTTCTTTTTTTTTTTAAAAAGAGAAAAAAGGGAAGAGAATTATGGTTTGTTTTTTTTTTCTGTTACCTCATGAAGTAGTTGAATTTCCCCCATCCTCAGCAAATGATGGGGGGAAAAAAGAGTTTTGTTTGTCTGTCTGTTACTTGAACCATGCTCTTGATGTTTTTGTGCATTTTTTGAATCCTGGACTGTGCAGAGTAGAAAGGGGAAAGTGGCTATCATGTTTTCACATCCACCTTATATTTGTGTGTTCACTGGAATTGCCAAATATTTCTATATAGACTTCTGTTGCTTATATTTAACTGCAAGCTTTGGAGTGGTCACACAGCTTGATAATCTATAAACAGAAAATTAAATGTCAAGAACTGTAAATATTTTTCTATGATGGAAAAATAAATATGGGCTTAAATGACAGGTTTTATTAAGGCCATGTTTTTGGTTGTGAATAGCTCATTATCACTGAATGTATGTGGTTATACTTTTTTTTTTTTTAAGTTATCTGTCGTGTTCATCCTGTCTAAATATGTTGGCAGAAATATGGGCAGTTAGTATTCTGTGTCATTATTATTTACATAGCACTGGAACTATTAATGGTCCTCTAAAATGTACAGAAGTATCCTAAGCAAGGATTAATTTTATGGACTCCAGCCCTTCTTTAGTGGTGATGACATGGGAGAAGAAGCAAAGGAAAACAATAAATGAAATAAAGGAAAAAGGTTGGCTACAAAAATGGCAAGCTGATGCTTAGGCAAGCATCCAAAATACTTGTGTTTCACCCCTGCCTCCCCCAATATGTTAGTCTAGAAACCACATTCTTTCAGTCTTTAAATCTTTGTGCTGCTGTTATGCAAAAAACAATCTAACAGGGGCAGGTTATGGTTGTGTTAGGCTGAACTAGGTCAGTTCAAAGCTCCTTTCAAACCACATGGTTCTTGAGCTGGGCACCTCCACTTCAGTTGCATCAAGGACAGCAGCAGCAGTCAGTGCTGCAAAAGGCTGCTGCTCTTCAGGAGCTGCTTCATACCTGGCTAACCAAAATAAATGCTGTACCTCATGCAAAGCTTGCCAACCTGGATGAGCTGAACACACCCCTTAGGAAAGCACTGTTGGTAGCATCTGTTAGAAGTAATTCCTGTGCTTTTTTCTTTTTTTTTTTTCTTTTTAGCCTAGTGGTGGACTTGGTACAGTAGGGTTAATAGTTGGACTTAATGATCTTAAAGGTCTTTTTGAACTTAAATTATTCTGTGTCTTCTCCAGGGAGGTTTGAAGCAGCAAGCTAAGTGCACATGCCTTTGACCAAAGCCATGCCTAGTCTCACAGGGGGGAGTAGCAAGCTGACTTTAAACAGTAGAAGAAAACCAAGCAATAACAAAGGGTAAAAATAATTTCTGGTGGCTTCTGCTTAGTACTAATGTGATCATTTGGAGTTTGTTGGTGTTTTGTTTTGTTTTTTTTTTAATATTGTACTTGAGTTGGCCTTCAGCAGCATTACATTTTCCTGACATCATGTTTGCCCTGGCACAGTTGAGTTTATTCTGTGAATGGCCTCAGAAAGGCAGTTTTCTTGCACCTGACAAGAGTTTGCAGTGTCATTTCCCAAATGCATGTCAGTGCTCAGTAACAGTAAACTGGAGTAGCTGAGTATTTTACAGAAGTACAAAACACTACTGAGATCTGTTCTAGTAATGCTTCATTCTGCCCACCTTTTTCCCTTGAAACATCTCTGCCCTGAAAGCTGAGGGTGTGGGATGACTCATGGCCATGGGTATCTCATATTCAAGCAGAGAGACTGCTGTCTCCTCATTTCAAAGCTGTCTACTTGCCTTTTTCTCCCATGATACAGCTCATTGGCTGCTACCTGTGGGGACTGTGGTAGCTGGCAAGGAATAATTCAGCACATTCTGCAACACCTTGAGTGGTCTCCTGTTCTTGGTGTGGAGTCTGTTAGCAAGAGTTTTAATGAGCTAGTTACTGGGCAGCAAGATTTGCTTGTGTAGTCTACCACGGTATTAAGTTTGTATTAAAAATGCTGAAAGGTCCTTTCAAAATAAAGCCAAGTGAATTGATAGTAAAACTTTGTTATCTGTGGATTTATGCAGCAATTAATTTGGTCCATAACATCGTACATTAATTTCCTTCCTATTTTAAATGGTCAGATGCATTATGTAAATTAATAAATTATGCACCCTGTACAACTATAAAAGCTATTCAAGTGGAGCCCACAGGAAAATTAAAGCCCATCAGTGCTGCCTGTTTTAGGCCTGCTATGTAGAAACAGCCCATGATAGTTCTGTATCAATGGCCCTCCAGTACTAGTTACACAAAGTGATTTTCAGCAAGAGAGCTCTAATGGTTCAAGAGATGCAGTCATCTAAAAATAAACCAGCCTTTTCCAAAGTGCCCACAGCAGCACATCATAATCAAAGTTGATTACATTTGCACCCTGCATCAAATGGATGTATCAGAGTGCACCAAATCACAGGGACCTAATGGTTCCCACCTGGCAGATAGCTGTTTGACATTTCACACTATTAATGGAAGTATTCCTAAGGCATGAGATTCATCATGCCAGGCTTCTCTGGAGTGTTTTAAAGAGCAATCTGAGCTAAGGCACATCACCCTGTCCACTGACTCCTTCTGATACAACTGGATCTCCTTCCGTTGTAGATCATAATAAAGATTTTTGTTCTGTCTTCAGAATGGTTGCCTCCCTATTGAGACAGCAATGTAAATTTTAATTTTTTCCTGTTCCATCCTGACCAGAATGACCCACTTTCCAGTTGCCAAGTGTATAGGCTAAGTAACAGCTTAAAGACCATTCTTTCTGCCTGCGTGTATACACAGATCATGGTAAAAACTTGCTGGTTGGTAAGGGTGTGTATATGTGACTGTATCTTACTCTTTCTGCAGGCAGGTGGCAAGATCTGCTCTTCTCATTTTGTCTGTATTTCCTCCAGTAGGTCTGTCATCATCATGCATTTCTTATGTACATTGCAAATGCAGGTTGTAAACCAGCATACCCAGCAACCTCAGTATTATTTCAAGCCACTTCTGGTCAACCCCTTCTTTATATTATGTTTGGGTTTTTTTTCCCTCCCATGTAAAATTGCAATTTCAGACTTCCTACTGATCTTTTCTGCTCAATCATCAGTAGCCCCTTAGTGTTCTGAAGGATGATTGTCTTCAGCTTAAATTTAAGATATCCAAGTGGTTAAGAGAAATATTAGAAATCTTCTAATTATATGAGATGCTCAGCAGCTATGGCTTTGAATAAGCTTTTGAAAAATGTATATAAAAAAACTTAATTAAGGCTCAATAAGCAGTCTTTCATTTTCCTAAAAAAAGTTATTTTTCATCTCAAGGCATTTGCAGTATTAGTAAATCTAGTGGTACAGGTTCTTCCCTGCTGTCCATCATGTACCCTGATCTCTGTCTGATATCTTGAGATTGTTTTTTTCAGGATGCTTTGGAGTTCATGTCCCAATATCTTTTATATCTGTTCTCCCCTCCTGCTGTTTATCACATAGCTTTGCTGTTTTATGGGTCTTCATGCTATCAGTTTCAGATAGGTAGGACTGCTTTTTCATGGCAGGATTATTTTAAGGCTTTTATGCTGCTTATCTGTTTGAATTTATCATGACCATGGTCTAAACCAGTGTGAAAATTTCCTATCCCATTCACTATTGACTAGCAGATACTGCAACAAAAGTCATAGATGTGGCTTTTAAAATTTAATTATTTATTATGCTTTAAGAAATATTAATACTTATTAAAATCAATAAATTTTA
>JAOEGS010018325.1:0-19819 GCA_025447755.1 Corythornis vintsioides | reverse complement strand
AAAGTGACTGGAAAGGTGCCAACTGGAAATTTATATATATTGAAGGGTTTCCTTTGTTTTTAAAAGCACTAACTTATACTAAAAAAAAAAAAAAAAAAAGAAAAAAAAGGTGGGTTTTGTGACAATAACTGTACATTTTTATTTTTGTAACATGCAAACACCTCAGATTTCATATAGTATATAAATTTATTTCTACTATGATCACTCTTCTGCTGTCCTCTGGTATGTACAAAGGAGAGGATACTGGGGATAGAAACTGGGTTGTTGAACATCATAGATGTGTTTCAAGTTCCAGATACACACACAGGGTCCACAGTAGATACCTCCAGCATCTGAACTCCTGTAGGAGTCCATGGATGATGAAGTGGTCTTCTCATCCTTGCTGAAGGTGAGATGGAGCTGAGATGGTGAGGGCATCAGGACCCTCCCCCCAAACCCAGCAGCTCACTGAGGGTTTCACTTTATCTTGGTGCTGTCTCCCTTTTCCCAGCAGAGTCCAGGAACATCACTGCTTATCCTGCATCCTTGCTTCTCAGACACAGAAAGACCTGAAGGAGAAACTCAACTGTCTCAGATGACAGGTTGGTGCATCCTAGCCCAGGATGGCTCCTTAGAGCTGGTCCACCAGTTGATGCCACTAGTTCTGGCAAAATCAGGTGCAGAGGCAGCTGGATGGGCTTTACAATGGCCAAAAACTCTGACTTCATGATCAATTCAGTAGCCTGTATTTTTGGTTGCATCTCCATGACTTGGTGGGTAGCTCCTGTTGAAGTCCAGAAGAAATTGCTAGATTAAGTAATTAATGAAACTTTAAGTAATTCATCTCCTATCCCATAGACCACATTTTTTTTCTGGTTCACCCAGCAGCTCAAGGAGCCACCAAGCAAAGAGGTTTCATTCCACGTGTTGAAACCTGTTGTTTTCAAAGGCTTCTCATCTTCCCATGAAGACACCAGGAAATTCCTGAGCTTAACCACAGTCCCCATGAAAAATACACTTTGTTTTCCATTGCCATTTATCTGCACTTGCTCCCCACTTTTTCTGTGCCTTTCTCTGGCAATGAAAGGAATCTTCTAGGTTTTTTGGTGAATTTATTGCAAACTGATCAAGTAACCTTGAAATCTGCTCAGCAATAATCTGAGCAGTTCAAATTCCTTCACCTCATCCTGAAGATGATTTTTCCAGCCTTCAGATTAGTTTACATATGATCTCCCAGCAGTATCTTTGAGATGCAGACATAGAAACTGCCCATCACCCTGTGGTGTGGGACAGAAGGACCCTTGCTCCATGGGAGAAAGCTCCCCTTTGGTTTCTCTTTTAAAGAACTTTCTAGCCCTTCTAGATGTCAAAACACAAAATTTCAAAAGCATAAAGCCAAAGAAATAGGTACAAGCCCCAGCACTGCTAAATTAGACATCCCAAAATACAATGTCTGAAAAACCCCTTCTGATTATCAGCTCAGGTCTTGGAGTCCCACACTGGGGTGAATGCCATGCAGATGAAGGGCTCGCCCAGCTTTAGCTTGTGGGTTTTACAGCATCATATGAAAATATTTCCTGCAATGACTTCTCTGCAGTTCATGACAGAACTGACTCGTGCGAGTCACTCCAACCCAAGAATGAGAATTAAGGAAGAATAATATCCAAGCCCAAACCACTTTTTCTACCCATCTCTTCGCACTGGGAGCAGGAAGAGAAAGTTAAAAGCATTGATGGTTTCCTGCCAAGCAAACAAATCTACCACGTGGGATGGAGGGATGCACATTTCTGCAGTGTGCAGCATCCCAGCATCCAAGCACAGGGTTTTTCCTTCCCAATCATGCCTTTCTAGGGAGCAGACCCTTAATGTGGCAGAGTCAGGCAGTAGGTCACGTTGTTACTGTGAGCCACTTGGTACATCCACTTGTTTTTCAAGTAGTGAGACCTAGCTTCATTTTAATTCTAGTTTTCCTCCTTGGGGCCTTTCTTCCTAAGGAACAAGTCTGTCTGTCTTTCCAAGACTAGAGGAAATGGCCTTGGTTTTGCTTTTGCTTGGGTTTTTGGTTGTTGTTTTTGGAGGTGTTGACAGTTGGACATGGTGATCTTCGAGGTCTTTTCTAACTGTGACAGTTCTGTGATTCTATGATTCCATTTCTGATGCAGTTGGTCAATTCAATAGAGGGACAAAGTGTCTGTGTTGTTAAGCTCCAAGTTTCATAGGAAACAGCTTGCCATGCAAAGCAGGAATAGCTGCAGGAGCCCTCACCTGGCAGCTCAACATTTATATTAGACACCAGAGAAAACACACACTTCCCACAGGGCTACAGCCTGTGGCTGGGAATGTGTCCATCACACCATCAGTGGTGTCCAAGGAAAGGTGCCCCAGAGTCATCCAGGGGACCAATGCTGTTTTCAGATAAAGGGAGGAGATTCCCAAATCTTGCAAACTAATCACATTATTGCAGAACCTCCCCCAGAATGGATGGGCCAAGGCAGAACTTTCACTGGAAGAATCCAAACCAGTGGGTGCCTGAAAGAACACACTGGTCACTCAGCTTTGTGAGGAGTTTATTTTAAGGCTTTCACGGGTTTAATACCAATATTTGCTGACTCCTTGGCAAATAAGTGCTCAGGAAAGCCTGAAAGTTTAAAATATCCTTTTTTTTTTTCTCCCCAAATACCTACAATTTTAGTCACTGGCTAAGCACCAGAGCATGTTTTGGGAGCAGCTGGACTGTCACACCATGAATGCACACGTGGACACGTGGATGCCTACACATGCACAAGTATATAAGCACATATCTAAGCACAAAGCATCTTCCCATTCTCCAGAAGAGCAGAGGGGTTTGTGCCCTTGTGCCTGAACCCTGACTTGGTGCCTGCACTCCCCTAGGGCATAGGGAAGTGTGTGAAACAGCCCTCTGTACCCCAAAACCTCTTAATTTATATATAAGCAAACCCTCCTAGTGAGCTGAAAGATGCCTGGCTGTGGTTCATCACTCCTGAGGTGAGCTGCATGGTCTCTGGCCCTGGAGGCTGCTTTGCAGCAAATGATGTGCTGAAGCAGCACCTCCAAAAGTCCCCATCTTGACTGGGTGAGTTTTGGAGCCCCATTTAACACTGCAGGCAGAGGAACAGGAGATCCCCTGCCAGATCCTGCTCTTCTGTTTACCATCTGTTGTGAGGCAACATGTTATAACCCCATTTCCAGTCCCCCCCTATCTGAAATCCTAGGGGAGCCCTGGGATGACCTCAAACCACCAAGCTCCCCTCCTTAAACTTGGAAGGGAAGAGGTGGGTGGTTTCCAACTGAGATCCCAGCTGTCAGGATGACCAGTGGGAGACCTTGGAAGATGCACAGAAGACTGCAGTTCCTGTAGTGCAAAAATCAGGGCAGCATCCTGTGCTGATTTTTACTCAGGAAACCATTGAGCTGAACAGGCTGAACCCTGCTACAGCAGAGTCCTCTGCTGGTGTTAAGGGGCTGTGGCAGCGAGGTCCCCATATCCACCCAGGGGAAAATGGGGTCCCTTATGGGAGTGCTCTCAATGCCCTAGGAACACTAGGAACACTCCAGGACCATGCCAAGAAATGGGAGCAGAGTCCCAGGCTAGTGGTAGGAGCATCAGGGTGCCAGTGGTGGGTTCTTGTCCCCATGCTGGGACTTCCACCCAGGCACATATGACCACTCAAGGCAGGGTCCTGGTTTTTGTCTGTGGTACTTTGCAGGGGATGGATGTGCTTTCTATTTGTTTTGAAGTTTTTAGAATCAAAGAAACACAGAATGGTTTGGGTTGGAAGGGACCTTTCAAGCTCATCCAGTCCAATCCCCCTGAACTGAGCAGGGACATCTGCAACTAGAGCAGGTTGCTCAGAGCTGCATCCAACCTCACCTGGGATGGTGCCAGGGATGGGGCAGCCACCACCTCTCTGAGCAACCTGGGACAGGGTCTCACCACCCTCAACATCAAAAATGTCTCCTTCTCTCTGGTCTAAATTTCCCTCTTTTAGTTTAAAACCATCACCCCTTGTCCTGTCACAACAGACCCTGCTAAAAAGTCTGTCCTCATCTTTCTGGCAGGCTCCTTTCAGTACTGAAAGGCCACAGGAAGGTCTCCCCAGAGCCTTCTCTTCTCCAGGCTGAACACCCTCAACTTTCTCAGCTTTTCTTCACAGGAGAGGTCCCACTTGTGTGACCTAAGCAAGAGAGTGTAACAAGGCCAGGGAATCAGCTTCTCCTCCTGTGACTGACCAGCAGTTTTAAGGACAAGGAAAGAGCCTGGTCACCATCTGCCTGTCATCCAGCTGCCCACCCACCACTTCAGCTCCATCCCTCCCACATGTGAAGGCTCCATGTTCATCAGCTGTGAGCCCAGAACCAGGATGTAGGATGTCTGGCAGGTACCTGCAAACCTCCTCTGCTAGGATGCAAGAGGATAATACCTTTCTTAAGACCTTCATTAGGTGAACAGCTCCACCACCCACAGCTGGATGCATTTCTCTTGCTCCATGACTGAGTGCATTTTGCAGTCTGGCATCTGGACAAGATGCCACAGGGGTAGCAGCACAACCTGTTTGCAAGTAGGGTGTGGTGCAATGTCCTGGCACAGTGGCTGTTCATCATGGCTTGTTGAATGAGTTCATCTAGTCCTAAATAAGCAAATCGGCCTGAACACCTTGGGATGGGATTGCAAAGGAGCTCATAACTCCTGGGGACATACCTGCTCTTTGGTATGTCACTGCATGCTGCAATTTTCAGGGCAAACTAGAAAGGCTGCAAGGAAGGGAGGGTGTTCAGGGGTTGGCCATATTCACTTAGCAGAGCTTCTGGGATTCCTTGGCAAAAGATTCACTGATGACAGCTTCTGCACTGGGAAAGGAGGACATTGCTGTAGTTTTCATGGAGCTACTGAACACTCCAGAGCCTGCTGAATGTCCTCATCCCTCTATGCAGGACCCACCATCACAAGCCCAGGATGCATTTTCACACAGTTCAGGGAACCTAAACCACCTGAATGGACCTCCAAGCATTTGTGGAAGGTACAGAAGACCAGCTGCCCCCACACCACTGAGGTAGATGTCCAGAGTCCATCAGAATAGTATCAGACAGGATCTAGGAAAGGGATCCATGGAGGTCTTGGGTCCAACCCCCTGCTCAGAACAGGGCTAGCTCCATAATCAGAGCATCCTGAACATGACTCAATACACCCCAGAGCTGTATCTCAAGGGAGTCCGTGGATGGATGATCCAGTGGGTATCAAGAAATCCCAGCCAACCATCTGGGAGCTGTTAAACGACACAAATTACCCTCAAAGAGCCGCTGTGGCACCGGTGGGGGGCCCTGTGCTCAGCAAGATGCCAACACGCCGACGTGTCACCCCTCCAGCGTCCTCCCAGGATTAGCTCACACGGCTGAGACGTGGGCAGTGGGGAGGTGGGCACCGCTCTCACTGCACTAACGTCAGCTTTCCCAAACCCGTCCGTCTGCAAAATCCCGTCTGGAACACCACGGCTGCGCAAAGGCATCTGAGAAACCGCCGTGGTTTGCCAAGGAAGTATCGCAAGCCCCGGAGCGGCCTCCCCGCCGATGCCTCCCCATCTGCTTGCTCTTTGTTACACAAATGAGCTGTGGGCTCCTGGCTGGGTGGTCTGGGCTCGGGGACCTCGCTGTGGTTGGCTCCTGGAGTGATGTGTCAGGAGTGGGGAGTAATGACAGTTCTGGTGGGGGTGAAGTTTTTGGGATTGTGGGCCTGGATTGACCGGCATCCGTATGGATGATGCTTCCAGCCAGGGCTGTGTGGGCAGCATTGAGTGCCCACGTCCCTTGGCCTTGGTTCCAGCTGGTGATTAATAGATCCAGACTTTCTCAGATCACTTCCTAGAAATCCATCATGCCTTCCCAGGCTATATTATCCAGAATCTGCAACCCATTGCTGTGTTTCAGCATCTGGCTGGTGATGCAAGGCTCTCCTCTCCACAGTGTGAAGCCTGGAGGAAGGACCAGCACTTTACAAGAACCCCTCGTAGTGTCGAAACCCTCCTCATCTCCAAATGATTTCCCTTTTTGTTATCCCAACTGGAAAAGGACTCCCGATTTATAGTAACTCCTCAGGCATCTCCAGAAAGCAGCTGCTGATGTAAAAATTCATTTGTAGCAGGTGTTCTTCCTCCTGGTTGCCTGTAGATGGAGGGAGAGAGCTTCACCCCTTCAGGTTCCCTGCTTCAAAGATGTGGTTGATGAGGTTGTGTGTTGTTCTGGGGCTCTCCTTCCTGCTTTGGCCCATCAGATGCTTGGTTTGGGTGATTTAATGCCCGTCCTTGGAAAAATGATATCCATGACCTGCACAAAGTCCTGCTGCCCAAGGAAGAGGTTGACCCTCCAGGAGCTCATGTGCCCTCTCGAGACACTCACGATGCTGCCCTAGGATAAGCAATGGTGCCAGGACAAGCAAATGCTTATCATCCTGCTGTGGCTGTGCTAGTCCATGAGACAGTCCAGGACCCATCTTCTGAGTACATATCCCATAGGGTAACTCCCTCACCACCCTGATACAGGTGGCGACACACAACCCACTGGTGAGCATCCTGAAAAAGAGCTGCTTTGAGGAAGTCTAGCCCCAAACAATGCCAGTGATGGTGCAATAATTCATCTGCACATTCACAGCCCAGGGACTTGGATCTGGCAGACAATGTCCAGGAAGGATGTGTCATGCCATTTGAGCACCACAGAGAACCAGAGTTGGATGAAGAGAAAGATTTTCCCCAAAGAGTCAAAGACCAACAGGATGGAGATATCTGCAGGGAATAGCTCCTAGAATATGTCATCATTTTTGGAGATTTTTATTATGTTCTTCCAAAATGGAGTGGTTTGTTCAGAAGGTGCAGATGTATTTCCCTTCCCCCTCTCCTGATACCAAGCACTTGACTTTTCCCTTCAAAAAGACACATTTTCAACAAGAAAACACTTATCTTTTTTAGAACAAGCAAACCAAAATTCACAAGGGTTAAAAAAAAAAGCAAATAACCCAAACCAGCAGAAACCATTCATTTTGACCTCTTTTTGACCGGAATCATGTTTTTCTCCCAAATTTTGGTTCAACCACCCAGTCGAAAAATACCTCCTGCCCCAGCCTGGCCGCCTGAGCCGGCTTTGTGGGTTTTGTCCGGTTGCGAGTTAATGGGATTATTGTGAAACTGGTGGACGCAGGCTTGACGTCCACTCTGTGTGGGAGGAGAGATCTGTTAGAAGACTCTAAGAAACCCAATTTAGGAGGAAAAAAGCAAGAGAAAGACTTTGTTGCTTCATTATGTCTCAGATAAAGCGTTCACCAAAGCAGGGAAAGATAAAGAAATCCTTTCCCAGTAAGAGCAAATGTTTACCCTGCACGATGTAAACTGACCCCAGGTAATCTGAGGTTTAACAACATGGTTTAATACCACCAAAAAAGGCCTCTTTTGTATTTCACAGCCTGTCATCAGGGGATGTCCCACCTGCTGGGGGATTTCCTACAGGTATCTAATGATATCCTGGTAACAGCAGTTAACACTTTTTCAATGTGTTGCAAAATATGTGCTTTATATATATATATATGTATTTTTATTTCCTTTTAAACCTGTTGTGGTTTTAGTTTTCTACATATATATTTACATAAGCACTGATGACCCATTGCTGGCAGAGGGTGCTGGGAAAGGGACAGTGGTAAGGAATGAGCAATGTGATACCTGCTCTCAACACACCCTGCTTTTGTGGCTACAAGACTTTGTGAGACGAAGGTGGGGTTGGCATCATAATCTCCAGAAAAAATTATCTGCCTTTGGAAACTTTCCCACTTTTATAACCTCCTCTAGGTAGGACACCAGGTGGGTGATGGAGGATGAGCCACAGCAGCCATCACCCCACGCTCCATCTCTTGGTGATGGCAATTTGGGTCTTGGACAAATTTTTACAACCACAAGGAGCTGAATAATTACCAGGGGAGATCTTAATCCCCCCTTGGGGCTCTTTACAGTTTCACCCCATCTCCCTGTGGGACATCAGGACAGGGACTGCTCACAGGAGATGCTGGCACCTCCTTGACACCATGCAATTCAGCACAATGAATTTTATCCAACACCATGAAGCTCTGCAGCTCTTCACTGTGTGCTGTGGTTCCTGTTAACTCATTTTTCAGCTTTTAGTGAGTTGTTCCCTGAACTCTTCCACACATGCTCAAGTGTATGGGTTGTTGCATTCAGCTTGTTCATGACCTCCTCTGTGCCTCCCCCTTTGAATAGACCTTCTGCACAAGATCTTTTTTTTTTTTTCTCATAATGACATTTCCCCCCCCTGCTGTTTAGATTTGACTGCTCTGGAGAACATTTTCACAGCTTTTTTGAATGAATGCTTTGCATCTGCATCCTCAGACCACTTCTACTCCATCTGCAAACATTTCATCCTTGTGCTCAGCTGCTTAATTTTGAGGAGCTTCCTGATTTCTCTGCAGTTTCCCTTTTTGCAGTTGAACATTGCAGTATGAGCTCTTTTCTTTTTCTTCTTTTCTTTTTTCTTTTATTCAAATACTTTACAGTCACTGAACCTTCTCTGTTAACTCCACACTACTTGCTGACCATATCTAGGCAGGGTTTAGCCTGCACCAACTCAAAACCATCGAGATAAAGGTCAACCCTATAGATTGGCCATACAGTTGTCCTTTCCAATTCACAAAACCTGGGGCTAGATCAGGAGGGATTTCAGGACCTGTGAGCTTTAAAGGCTTTTACAGAGATTAAACTGATGTGAACCTCCTCAGAGAAAAACCCAGAGCATCTTGCAGCAGACACATCCAGTGGACCGGCCCTACTTGTGACTGTCACAGTACAAGACCAGGAATTGTATTGTCTCAAAATAAATGTTGTTGCATAAAGTGGATTTTCAGATATATCATGGTCTAGGCCAGGGTCCAGGAGATACCACCAATATCAGCATCTTCCCAGGGCAAGGCTGGTAGAGTTAGTGAGAGCCTGGAGGAACTGGTCATCCTGGAGGACTTGAACCACACAAGGTTCTGCAACAACCAGAGTTGAAGGGAACCAAAGGGTGCTTCACACAGGAGCATGTTTCCATGTACATTTCTAGCCTGGGGCTTGGATTTTTGCCCAGTAGAAACAGTGTGATCACCCTGCTTAGGGATGACAGGGGCCTCTGACCACGCTCCTCCAGGGACATCTTCTCTGGACCTCTGCTCCAGCCAGCAGACTCTGGGCAGAAAGTGACTTTCCTGACACATAGACTCAGTCTAATGAATCTAAGAAGAATATTTGTTCTGGCTTTGCCCGGAGCAACTGGCTGTGGGCCAGGACATTTTAACTCCCCAGCCTGAGCCCCGGAGAGTCGTCGGTCAGACTGTCGCAGCACAGCAAATACCTTGCCCTGATCCTGTTCATCACAACTTGGCTGCTCAGAGCTTGTGTGTGGCTGCTAAAGAGGAAAAGATAAGGAGAAGCAGCCTCAACTTCTAGTGTTGTGAGACCTTACAAAGTGACTTGGCTTGATGGTGTTTCTGCACCTTAAGCCTTTTTTTTTTTGGTGTAAAAATGTTATGGAGATCTACACATGCCCCCGACATGCAGCCAGCCCCCTTTTTACAGGGAGAATTCCTTGCCTGGCTGACCACACATCAGGAGATGAATTCCCATGTGGATGTTTTGAGGGTCCTCAGTGATGAACCCCTTTCCTAACCACTTGGCTTTCCAACTAGAACAGAGGATGAGATCATCTCCTTTCTCCCCTAAATATTGTCCCCTGCCCCAAGCCTTCCTCTTTGCTGTTGTTCTGTGTGGCCTGAGGTTTTGAATGTGTTCCAGGAAGCAAAACTGAAAATCCTCCAGGGCACAGAGGGAAGAAGGATGTAGAAGGAATGGTTTCTGGTCTTGTGGCAATTGTGAGGTGCCTCCTGCCTGGCTGTGAACCAGGCAGCCTGGGCTGTGCCAGCTGGGAAGCCACAGGGGCCACCAGAACAAGAAACCCAGGGCAGGCTGACCTGGGAGGTCACACCTTATCAGGATTTGTTCCTCAAGAGAGGTCACCATAGATGCAGAAGTGGAAAGGAGCTGAAGTGAATTGCCTGAGGTCATAGAGTGGCAAAGTCAGAATGACACCTTAAGTCCCTGATCCAGCATCTTATGGCCAAGACTGCAGACAACTAGAAGGAAAATGAGGACTGTGGGGTCTCTAGCTGTGCTGGTGGGGACACAGGGGACAGGTAGCCATATGCCTTACAACAATGCCCAGCTCATGTGCTCCTTGTGGAGCTGGAGAAGATGTAAGCTTCATCACAAGTGGGTTCTCTGAGTTCTAGTAGGGGTTTCTCCCTGCCTTGTCCCCCATGGAGAGCTCATTCGGGGTCTGTCTCTTTCCACTTCCACGTGCTGCTGGGAGCATCACTACCTCTAAAATCAAATGGACTGAGAGGCTCAGAAGTAATTAATCACACAGAAACACACTCTAGTGTGCTGATGAGCACACATTTTCTTACAAAAGCCAACATCAGACCCCTCCAAAATCAAATACAGCTGTCTTCAAGAAGACAAGAGCTTTTAATATATGTTCTATTATTGGGTTCTCTATTTAATATTCTCATCCCAGAATTGTTTTTTTTTTTTTGCCTGTAATGTCTAGGTATTTCTTGCCCTCACAGTGGCCAGAAAGCTGAAATTTCATCAATTCCCAGTCTGCAAAGTGGGACAGCTCCTCTCCACCCACTGGATGGATACCCCTTGTTAGAGATGCCAGTGAAGCACCAGCTTTGCTTCTTTCCAAGCTCCTTGTCGGGCACAGTGGGGATTTGGATCCTTATTCCACTGCCATTTCTTGCTCTTCACTGGCATCATGTCCCAAGTGCAAACACACTGAAATGTCCCAACTACGTTGCCACTGGCTGTGTTAAAAAGGTGACAGCTATCAGCAACAGACATTAATCTTGATTAAAATAGTCCATAAAAAACATCAAGGAAGAAGACTTGCCGTCCTGGGAAACATCACGAGGAGAAGTTGCATTCAGCTTTCAGGATCTGTCTAAAATGCTGACGTTGGTTGTTTGCCCCTGTTGTTATTTCCCAGCCAACCTGCTGCCGTCCAGACTCTTCCCCTCTGCCTTTTCCCCTCCCCTTCACCCCACTTTAGGGCCAGGAGAGCTCTGCTGTCTGCAGGAAAGACTCTCCTCGGGGGAGCACGAGAGGACAAATACTTGGCTTTGCATGTGTTGTTTGTGTACTTGTATGCACGCTTTCTGAGGCACTGGTATTTCCCCAGTGCTCCCACCGTCGCCGCTCGTGGGAGGTCACTGTAATTCAGCGGTAGGCAGCAAAGAGCTCTGCATAATCCCAACCCTTGTGCCCAAATATTCAGAAATTGCCAGCTGATGCCCTTTGTGGCATTAAGAGCTTGTGTTGTCCTTCGAAAACAAGGCTCGGCGGCGGGTGAATGGTTGAACCAAGCAAGATCCTTCCTGAGCTGAAGGGAAAGGGAACCAGGCACGTCACAGAATCATGGAATGTTTTGGTTTGGAAAAGACCTGTCGCCTAGTCCAAGCCCCCTAAACTGAGCAGGGACATCTGCAACTAGAGCAGGTTGCTCAGAGTCCCAGCCACCCTCACCTGGAATGTTTCCAGGGATGGGGCATCAACCACCTCTCTGGGGAACCTGGGCCAGAGTCTCATCACCCTCAGCATCAAAAATGTGTTCCTTCTTTTAAGTCTGAATCTAGCCTCTTTTAGTTTAAAACCATCACACCTCATCCTGTCACAACAGACCCCCATGTCTGGCTGGTCATTACCAACATGCAAGGCATGGCACGTCCTACGTGAGCTGCTGACCTCTTGGAAAAGCATTCAGCCCTACTGAGGGGTCATTTTCACTCTTTCTAACCTCTTTACACTACTTGATCCTAATTGCCATCAGGTCCTGAGTGCTCCCTGGATGAAGCTGCTGGTGGATGATCATTTATTTATAGCAGTGATTTTTAACCTCAGGGATGAAAAGGGAATCAGAAGAAAGCAATCTAGTTTGAATGTACATGATTTTGGACCTTTTCCCAGAGGGATGGGATGTGTCCATGCCCCAAGGCTGGCAGCATATGTCCCTCTCCTATCTCTGGTGCAGTCCAGGGCTGTTTGGCCCTGGATGCAGCTCCGCAGAGCTGAAACCTTTTCATGCTTTGCAGCCTGGCAGGGGTTTGCCAATGGCTGTTCTCCTGCACGTTATCTCAGCCCAGCTCCTTGAGTCTGTACCAGCCCTTATCTGCCAACAAATGCTCTCCCTGTGCTTATGAACTGGAAGCACTTCTAGACTGGGAGAAAATCCTTTCCCTGCCAGCTGTTTTTGCAGAGTGTGTGAGCACAGTGTCATGAAAGTGAGATTCGAGGCAGTAAATACATGGCTGGACCAAATTTCTTTTTTTTTTTTTTTTAATCTTTTCTCTTTCCATTGTACCCGGAGCCAGTTTACCTCAGCCTGGATGCACTGGGAGAGGTAAGAGAGGTGTGCTGGGAGGCGTTGCTGGAGAAAAGGCACCTTCAAACCCCTGTGCACAGTGAGATGCAGGGCTTGGTGTCTCTCTCCCTTTATCTTCAGTGGGCGAAAGGTCCATGATGCCCCCAAAGGTGCTGAGCCTAGCAGTCCTGGAGGGCAAGCACAAACTGGAGCCAGAAGCCTGTGGGAACAGGACTGTTTGGGCTAAGGGAGAGGCTGATTAGAGCTCCTCAAGGCCCTCAGAATGCCGACCTCACTGCAGCACCAAGGGTGAGGAGCTGCAGTAGAGGAGCTGGCTTGGGCATCCTGACACACAGGGGACTTGCTCCGCCCAAGAGATAGCACATGAACACAGAACTGTAGAATCACAGAATGGTTTGGGTTGGAAGGGACTCTAAAGATAATCTTGTTCCAGCCTCCCCACTGAGAGCAGGGATATCTTCCAAGTGCTGAGGTCCAGCAGCCCAGCATCCATTTTTTCTGTGATCTCTGGAAATTTTAGGGTGTTTGTGCTTGCCTGAGACCCCCTTAAGACCTTGATCAGCAATGCTCTTTGGGAACTAGGTGACTGATGGGCCTCTGCATCCTCCAAAACTGCCTCAGCCCCCTAAAGCATCACTGAGCACCAGTGGCACTTTGTGCCCAGAGCCACACAGAATATGACCATCACACCTCCTCTGAACAGCTCCTAGGAAAGGACTGAGCTTGAGCCCTTTGACACTGCCACCCAGAGCAACCTTTTCTGCCCTTCTCCCTTCTTCACCCCACATCCATGATGTTGCTGAGGTGTTAGATGCCTCTGTGGGACAGCAAGTAGAAAGTGGGGCAGCAAATAGGTGCTTCTACATGCCACAAATCCTTCTCCAACCCTCACTTAACTGAATAGTTTCTCACCAACCCACTATTTCACTTGCTTTTCCTCCAGACTACCCATGACATTGACTCTTTGTGCCAAGCCTTTCACTTAAGTCACCTGTCTCCAAACTCCGGGGTTACCTTGGTCTGACCAAGGAAGACAATTGCCATCAATGGCCTGGAGAAATATCTAAAATGAAATAGGCATGAGAGGCATTTCTGTAGTGTGTACAGATCCATGTATCACACCCACCCTTCCAACTCCATCCTCATCCTCATCTTACTTTCTGTGAGTGTTCTGAGTGAACATTCTCCAGAACAATTGTTTTAGGAATTGGGATCTAACTCTCTCAAAAGCCTCAAAGTTGATCTTTTCCACAGCCTGGAGAAAATCTTTAAGGTGACCAGAATGGTGAGCCTGGCTTGGCAGAGCAGCTGGATAAGTATGGATGCCTCTTCTGAGGGAAAAGGGGTTCATCTGTCCTGGTTTCAGCAGGGAAATTTCAACTGTGGGAGTATGAGAGGAGTGTTTAGCATCAGAGTGGGGACATCTGATGCCATCTCCAGAGATGCAAGGTGAGTTGTCCTCTGGAGGCATCTGGTTCTCCTCATGGTCTAGAGAAATAGCCTCAAGGCTCAAAAGTTGATGTTTTAAAATACATCTGAACTCATCAAACAAAAATTGGGCATCTGGGATAGATGTCCACCCTCTGTAACAACCTAGAATCTCTGTCAGGAGGGATGTAGGTGCTACTTGGAGTTGTTCATCTCCTGCTGTTCCTGTGCTGCCTCTGCAGTTGGAAAGGTCCCCATCTCCAAGCAGAGCAGGTTGAGCAGCCACTGAGCTCAGATGTTTCTCCAGAAGCAGCCCTCTTGCTCGCCTCACGAGAGCACTGACATTTCTGTCCACTGAGCTAACATCTGTGCTCTGCTCTCCTGCAGGAGCACTGGCTTCAGAGGACAGAAGTTCATCCACTTCTGCCAGAGCTTTTCTCTCTGATCTAATGACAAACACATGGTGCTCATCCTCCACAGTGCATCTGGGGGCTGGCTGGGATTTACTGGGGAGGGAGGAGGAGAGTGACAAGCACACTGTGTCCTCACAGGGCCACTGCACAGGGTGAAGCAGCCCTGCCTGCAGCCCTAATGTGCTCTGAGGCTGTGTTTGAAAAGGAGCACCCCTCCACTTTACAAAGTAGACAGAGCCCAGGACAAGCATGTCCTCATTACACCAAACTGTGGCTTCAAAGACTTTCCTGGTCACCTCCTGGGCACAGCAGACACACCTTCCCACACAAGTAGACAGGTTTTAGGTGGGTCTCCTCACCTCCATTCCTAAGGCGTCCTAAGGGTGCCCTCTCCTCCATTCCCTTCCACAGGATGGCTGAGTCTGGCAGGGACCTCTGGAGACTTTCTAGTCCAACCACATGCTCAAATAGGGCAACTGGGAGCAGGTTGCCCTGGGCCACATCGAGTTACATTTGGGCCATTTCAAGGATGAAGGCTTTACAACCTCAACAGGCAACTTATGCCAGTGCTTGACCATCCTCACAGTAGCAAAATAGTTTTCCCATGTCTAAACATCATTTCTTGTGTTCCAGTTTGTGCCCATTGCTTCCTGTCCCATCACTGGGCACCACTCAGAAGAGCGTGGCTATATTTTATTTATTCCCACCCCTTGAGATATTTATATATGTGGTAAGATCTCCACTGAATCTTCACATCTCCAGGCTGAACAGTCTCTGCTCTCTCAGCCTTTTCTCATAACGAACATGCTCCAGTCCCTTCTTCATCTTCATGGCCATTAACTGGATTCACTCCAATAAGCTCATGTCTTTCTCTTCTCCCCAGGAGACCATCAGGACACTCAGGTCCTGCTCTGCAGAGCTTCTTTTCAGCTGCTTACCACCACACCTGTGCTGGTACTTGAGGCTAGTCCCCACCAGGGGTAGGACGGAAAGTCCATAATGCCATTTCCACTGGTTAAACTTCATAAGGTTCCTCTCTGCCCCCTTCTCAACACTTGGCCAGGTCCCTCTGAATGGCAGCATGTTCATCAGGTGCATCAGTCACTCACTGAAGTTTCACATCACCTTTCCCCGTGTCAGGGCTTCCTAAAGGACAGGGACCCTGGGCTGGCAGGTCAGGGAATGTTTCAGCCAGGACCCATCTCACCATCTCCAAGAGAGGTGACTAGGGCAAACCTGGAGAAGGGACAGCCAGGGGAAACTCCAAGCAAGTTCATGCTGATGAGGCAGATTTGAGGCCAAGCCAGAGCATCAGTCCATAGGAGCCCATGGCCAAGCAAGGCCATGGTGAGGCTGGAGATGTCTACAGCATCTCTGGGGCAGGGATTGGTGTTCCTGAGCTGAGCTGAAATGGGAGTCCTGGACCCATGGACAGAGTGGGGAGAGGCCCCAAGAGAAGCTGGGCAAAGCAATTAAAGTGAATTAGTGTCCTCAGGCCCCCAACACTTTTCCGTCCCAAGTGGCCAGGACTGATCACAAGGAGGAGGGAGCAGACAGGATGGATGAGGACATGGATGTGAACTCTTGAAGACTTGTCTAGTGAGCATTATTCATCTGCTTGAGATCATAATGAATGGTTGAAGGATTCAAAAAATAATTTCCTTCCTGGTTTGGGCCATGGAAATTTTCACAGAGGCTTTGTGTCAGTTTCTCTTCTCCCACAACACCAACTGAGATGAGAATGGCTCCCTGCAAAAAGACTCTGTGGCCCAAGGTGATGGAGATCTGGTTTCTCCTAGTGATTTTCCACTGTTCTTAGATCTTTATCTTGCAACCAGGCATGGGAGATACATCCCCTCCTTAGCATGTGATCAGCACCATCAGAGAGAAAGACTCAGCCGAGACCTTGGGGTGGTCTCACCCTGTCTGATCTCCAGCCACGACACTTGGGAGGGTTCTGGGCAGGCTACGAGGGATGAAAGAGATTTGATTCCCCATTGTCCTTGTATGGGAATTTGGATGGAAACAAATGTGTAAGAAGCCAGCCAAAAGGAAATACTCGTTGAGAGATGTCAAAGCAGATTTTACTAACTGTATACAAACCACCCAGCAGCGGGAGCGGGAATAAAGAGGGAAATAACTATAGAAAAGGACAGGTTTACTATTTAAAACTTCCTGAAACATTTCTACCCAAAAGCATAATCAACTCTTACTCATTTCACTCAAAACCAGAGACCTCTGGGAGTCTGCTGGACCATCCTGCACCGGAGCAGGTAAGACATGTGGCACATGGAAGATGGACCTTCCCAAACCTGAGATGGTGTCTGTGTCCCTGCACTACTCAAGTGCCTCTCAGGGACAAGCTTTTTCTTCTCAGTGGTACCCCTCCACAGCAGGGATGTCCTTCTGACTTCAGCCTGCTTGAGGAACACCTGAGCTGGGGAGTGGAGAAGTATTTCACCTGCTTCAGCTGAATTTAGAGAGGAAACCCATCTGGTGTCATCTCCAGGACCATGTGGATTTTAGCACTGAACAATTCCCAAAGCTCAGCTGAAGCTGCTGCTTTTGTGCTTGCCTTGGCACAGGGCCATGCTGTGAGTCATAAACCACTTGCTGTTTGTTTAATGTACCAATTCCAGCTCTATCGGATCGCTAAGAGGGAGGTTAATTCATAAGCCCAATCAATATTAACTGCCTGAGGAGGAAGAGGAGGAGGAGGAAGAGAAGGAGAAAGCAGACAGTTTGATGTTGCCGCCACACCAGGGAACTTTTTCACATTGCCTGCTGATGTGAACACATCTTCCTCACTCAGATCCTAGGACAATGTGATATTCCTAAGGACTGATATGACAGTCCCAGGATGTGTGTGGACATCGTTATCCTCTCCAGGACTTGTGTGGTACCTGCAAAGACTTTTTAGGCATGTAAGGAAGAAACCCAACCCTCTGGCAACATCTGCTTGGAAGATGCCCAAAGAAATCAGCCTGCCTGCACACAGGTTCCAACGCCCTGGAAATCAAGTTGGTGACATCTTTAATACCTGAGAGCTCTCCTGTGTTGATCCTTGACAAGTGATGGGCATGCAGAGGAGGGAGAATTGGGGCCAGTGTGTCGAAATAAAGAGCCAGGGAGAGGGAGAAGAACCAATAAAGTAACATGTCCAGGAGCTGTGAGAGTGGGAGCCAAGCCCTCGAGCTCTCTTGGTTGTTTGCAGACGTAAAAATCTTGTGCATACAGGAACACTACATTGGTAAGTGTTGTCTCTGGAGGCTGTGAACTACCAACCTGGGAATGGTCAAACCAGGTCATTGCTGTGTTGACTCATGGGCCACATGGTACCTTTAAAATACTGGAGATTAGGGCATTTGGCCACTCCTCCGGGGAGATCAACTTCATGGGATGCAGCTCAGCCCTTACACTGGGACTGAGCAGAGGCATGTCCAGACGTGCCAAGATGAGATGAGACCACAAGGTGTGTCATGCCCAGGGGCCTTGGTTACCCAACAGTTGTTTGCACCTGCTCCTATCCTGGTGGAGAAAAGCAGAGTTTCCTCTTATGTCAGAGTTAAAAAACAGATGTTGTGATGCCTGAAAAAAAAAAAAAAAAAAGAGGTTTAATAACATTCTTAATTGCAGCTGCCTGATCACTGCCAGTCCCCTTGGCCTCTGGAAGGCAAGGTCCTGTGGACTGCTAATATTTTGTGTTCAGAGCCATGTATCTTAGGGATGAGTCCATCATAAAACATTTTGGAGAAGATCCCATTGCTCTTTCTCCAACCACCCTGCCTAGGTGAGCCAGTTTGGACTTACTATGTCCAAACCCACCAGATGCTGCAATTGCATTTGGCTTGAAGGCAACGTAGCACTTTCATCACAGAATTGCTGTGCTTGGAAAAGATCTTTAAAATCATCAAGTCCAACTGCTGTCTAACTGCACCACTGCCACTACTACACTATATCCTTAAGCACCACATCTAGATGGCTTTTAAATACATCCAGGGACGGCGATTCAACCACTTGTCCATTCCAACCTTTGATAACCCTTTTGGTATAGAAGTTTTTGCTAATGTTCAACCTAATTGTCTCCTGGCACAACTTGATGCCATTTCCTGTTGTCAAGCTGACTTGTGAGAAGAGACCAACACCCACCTCTCTACAACCTCCTTTCAGGTAGTTGTAGAGAGCAAGAAGGTCTCCCCTCAGCCTCCTTTTTTTTTTTTCAGACTAAACAACCCCAACTCCCTCAGACACTTCTCATAAGAATTTTTTCTCAAGACCCTTTCTCAGCTTCGTTGCCCTTCTCTGGACCCATTCCAGCACCTCTTTCTTATACTGCAGCACCTAAAGCTGAACACAGTACTCAAGGTGTGGCCTCACCAGTGGGACAATCACTTCTCTACTCCTTCTGGCCACACTATTCCTGATACAGACCAGGATGCCACTGGATTTTGGCCACCTGGGCACACTGCTGGTCATGTGCATCTGGCTGTCATCAACGCCCCAGGTCCCTTTCTGCCAAGCAGCTTTCCAGACACTCTGCCCCAAGTCTGTAGCATTGCCTGGGGTTCATCTCTAACGGATATTCAAAGTATGGAACAGTCACATCCCTCTGCAGGAGATTCTACTCAAACCTTCCTGGAAGTCCAACCAGCTTCTCATCTATTATTCCCGTTATTTTTTTGGTTTTATTTTAATCTCCTGTGTGTTATTGTTAGTTTTTCCTTTGAATATTATTTTTTTTATATCCAAGAATAGAAGATCATATCAGATAATAACAGGAAGGAAGTGAGAATGCCTACGATTACTGGATATGTTAAATTAAAGCTATTTCACAAGGTTTCTTCTGTTTATGCAAAAGACTCGTCTGAGCCTTTACCACTGAAGTTTATGTCAGAGCATCTGCACCCTGCTGAGATCAGGGTTCTTGGTTAGATGTGCATGGAAAGAGAGGCACCAGCCAGTGTCAGCTCCCAGCCTGAACAAAGGGGTTCAAAATACTGTTTGTCTGTTCCTGAGCCTCAAGCTTGGTCTAAACTCTCTTGAAGATAACAACATAACTTCATCTCACCCTCCAAGTAGATTCAGAGGGGCCTGTAAGATGGGGACAGACTTTTTAGCAGGGCCTGTTATGACAGAGCAAAGGGTGATGGTTTTAAACTAAAAGAGGGAAGACTTAGACACAAGAGAAGGAAGAAATCTTTTACAGTGAGGGTGGTGAGACCCTGGCCCAGGTTGCCCAGAGAGGTGGTTGGTGCCCCATCCCTGGCACCATCCCAGGTGAGGTTGGCTGGGGCTCTAGGTGCAGATGTCCCTGCTCCCTGAAGGGAGATTGCAATAGGTGACCTTGAAAGGCCCTTTCTAAACCAAAACATTCCATGTCCTAGGGTTCTGTGAGTCTATGTTGGGCAGCATCCACATGGCAAAGCAAACAAACAAAAAGAAGTAGAGTTAGAATGGAATAGAATAGAATAGAATAGAATAGAATAGAATAGAATAGAATAGAATAGAAT
>JAOEGS010018324.1:0-14283 GCA_025447755.1 Corythornis vintsioides | reverse complement strand
GTGATCCTGCTCGGGCAGGGGGGTTGGACTAGATGATCTTCTAGGTCCCTTCCAACCCCTAATATCTATGAATCTAAAAATCATGGTTGGATCTAGGTCTTTGCATCAGGGCTATTACCAGGCATAAAACTGGTACCCACAAAAAGGGCACTATTTGAAGAGATGTTATTACAGTGCTTCATTATGATGGTTGCAATAATAACTATTCTGTACTCTACTTGCTACAAGGACAACTTCTTATGATAGCTTCAAGAACTGTGCTAGCAATTATACATAGGTTAAATCTGTCTTCCTACAGGGTACTTGGAATGAAGCCGGTGGGGAAAATGTTCACCATCTGAAAAGACAACTGAATAGAAATTAGTAAGAGAATTGCAAGAGGAACTAAGAGTTTAGCAAAGCATGATATGGAACCACAAAAAACATTTCAGTAGGGGTTACTGAAGTGTTTAAAGCACTGCTAGAAAGTGTAAGTAGTCAAAAGGCAGCTAGGAAAGTAACATCAGTACTGAAGTAGAAGAGGAAATACAGAAAATCATGGACAAGACAAAGAAAAGTTTGGCCGTAGTTCAGAGAACTATGAAACTGCTATCTGGAAATGGTGCCATAAGTGTGATAATTGGTATGTCTACAGAGACTGTCTGTTTACAGGACTAAAGGTTAACGTTAACCCAAGTCACTGGATATGACTTTGACAATGCTCAGTATTTTGAAGCTACTGATTAGTTTTGCTGCACAGATGAGATTTTGAATTATCAAGCTTTATGTTCCAAATCCATGTCCATAGAAAGATTGCATACCAGTGCAACACATGAGTCATGATTTGGAAATGGATTATCACACTGGAGGTGAGATTGTGTCAGGTAGATAATTATTTTTGTGATTTATTGTTTGTGAAATGAGAGGCAAACATTGTTTAACAAGATCCTGGTAGTGTTTATAATGGCAAGGACACTGACATTCTTCAAGAAGATAGGAAGAATAGTTTCCACTACACAACTTTACCTATTTGTTTTAGGTATCTGTATGGCAATAAACTTCCTTTCCTGAGTTAAAAAATTACTGTATCCTTGTATAATGCAATAGAAACAACAATGTTTCAATTTACTTTTTGAACCTCAAAATTCTGCAGCTTGGATAGTTAGTTTCAGGGAGGATCTACTCTAAGAGATAAATTGCCATAGTAATGGGTATTAAAAAGAAAACTGCATCATTTTTTCAGTATAAAGATCAGGAAGAACAGTTTAGATGTACAAAGGTCTTCTGTTAAGTATTTGAAGAATTTACTGAGGGAAAACTGGACTGGTTCTAGGCAGAAGGCAAGTCAGATGCCCATAGTTTTGGTTATGCTTTCAAGATAGAAAGGTATGCCTAGAGATTGTTGTACATTAGCACCTGAGAATATTACAAAAGATAGAACATGCCTGCAATTATTCATTGCAATTATACTTCTGTGACAATGTGTCTGAAAGACTTAACAGTTGTGTTTCATTTATATTTGGCAACATAGGAAAATAAAGGCAATATAATTCACAAACAGATGGAATAGCTCCCTTAAGCCCTTAGGTCTTGTGCTTCACTATCCATGCCAGTGTGTATTTTTCCAAGTCACAGACCAAGGCTGAAAAATAACATAGGGGATGCTTTTCCACTTTTAAGACAGCAGATTTAGGAAACCCTATGTCAAGGACAGACAGGACCCCAAGGCAATATCCACACTATTCCTTTGGACAATCTCACAGTTTGCAAGTGTGCAGGAAATACTTATGCTACAGACAGTAAAGATGTATAGGACTGTCTAGAAAGGAAGCTACAGAAAAGGCTGCTATGTAAATTTTTTTCACTGCAGGAAATACATCACATAAATGTGTCATGTTAACATGAAATGTTTCTGGCCTTCACATTCTGTGTCAGACTTACGGGGATGTCCAGGCCTATGTCCAGGGATACCAATACCAGCAGGCCTAGATAGTATAAGGACAGGCACAGTACTTAAGTAGAGCTTCCTGTGAATGTTAGAAGCAATGATTGCTTTTAAATTAAATTGAAAATGCTATAGTTTTACACTGTTTTCCTAAAGACATTGTGGGAAGACATGGAAGTTATAGATAGTATTCCAAACATTAGTGTGCAATAGGTCAATCAGAGTCATAAAAGACAGATAAATGCCTATAACACTGCTTAAACTATGCCCATCAAACCCAGAGATAGTGAGTGATTTAGCAAGCACCTGCAGGTGATGATGTCCTCCTAGTGTGTAATGGTTTGATTAGTAGATGTGGCTGTCTCAACACTCATTTATGGAAGTGTTGTGAACATCAGACAAAGACTGTTTGTTTTGAAAATGCTGGCATGAATTTAAGGGGACAAAAGTCTGATGTCTGCCTAAAGTATGATGACCTAGAGTGAAAACAAGCATAACACCTTGGGAAAAAGACACCACAGACAATAAGATCCAGTGTAACTGAGTGTCAGAGTTAAGCACTTAAAAAGAACTAGAAGTCTCTGTCTACAAATTAGCTGGCTCAGGACAAGTAAGTTCCAGAGGTGAGTCCATGGCAATACAGGTTTTTACCACAATTTTTTTTTTTTGGTCTAATTCTGTTTTATGGGTACTCAGAAGAAAACATCCTCCTCAGTCTGCCAATAGGTAGAGAGTTACCTGAACTATGCAGTGTGGTAGATAGCTATGTCAGTTTTTTGATCACAGTTTTGCCTCACTGTCTTCCAAAGAATTCATCTTACAGAAAGGGGCATGATAAATTTCTTATGGTGATGAAAAGTGCTTCTGTAAAAAAACACCCACAAGCATCCTAGTAGGAAAAAAAAAAAAAAAAGCTAATGCATGTTGGTAGACTGTATTTGTTTATAGACTATTATCTCCTATTCCATTTCAGCAAAACTTGCTTCATTCTTGAGCTACTGTTTTCCTTGGTGTTTCCTTTTACCTTTCTATAAAGAAAAAAAGGAAGGGTATACCTGCCTACTTAGGCTAGTTACAGGAGCCCTGTAATTACAGTCATGCACTAGAACAGACCCATAATAATGGGATTTGATATGACACAAGAGCACCAACACTATTTTGAAGTAGCAGGCAAATGGCTGAGCAGTCTCACATGGCACTACATATAAAAGTGACAGATCAAGCCTTTTGTCTAACTGCATCCACAAAGCTTCTCTACTTGTCCCCTGTATTGAACATTGTTAGTCAGGTCCTGAAAGCCTATAGTAAACATTAGGTTTGAAAGCAAAAAAACTAACATTTTTTAATGAAATATGCTACAGAACATAAGACCAGTAAAATTCCCTGGCCTGGGAATTTTAAAAGATAGTGCCTAACCGAACACTCACTATTGCAGCAGCAAGCATCTACTATGAGTAACATAGGCATAGATGGTATGCACTGAGGCAAGAGAGGGCTCTTCAGTGATACACACTTTCCTCCAGTACAGGCCAGAGTTCATTTGTTATCAGGAGATACTAGATTTGGATGAAATAACTTCTCTGTTATTTCAACACCTCCTCAAGAAATATTTCTGCTCAATCAGTGTTCTGGAGGATTTCTTCCTTCTCCAGAGCTCTGATGTCTGCATGCCTTCTATTGCTGTTGATGACACAATACAGTTGAAATCAGACCAGCAATTGATCTGATCACACAGTTTGCTAGCTGCTTCACAGAATCATTTAGGTTGGAAGAGACCTCCTGGGATTATCTACTGCCATCAACTAAAGCAGATTACTTGACTCTGTATAATAGGAGTTATATAATCTCCATGGTGATATTAAAAAAACCTGCAAGCTCTCTGGACACCCCACTCTAGGGTTAGATCACCAAAGAAATGTTTTTCTTGTGTTCAGAGAGATTTCCATGTGTTCTAATGTGTGACTATTACTTCTTGTCCCATCAGTGTGGATTATTGAGAAGTGTCTGGTCTTAATTTCGTCCCATCAAGTATTTAAACACAATGATAAGATGGCTCTGTGACTTCTGTTACCAGGCTGAACAGCCCTAGATCTCTCAGTCTTTCCTCATGTGACAGATGATCCAGTGCCTTAATTATATTTGTGACCCTGTGCTGGACTCTCTCCTGTAAGTGGCAGTCGCCCATACCATTAAGGTTTATTGTAAGTGCACTAATATCTAAATGACATATTTATCTTTACTGGAATTCTCAATATTCTTTCACTGTACTTTCCTCCCTTCTAGTTTTTCCACTTATTATGTAGTGACATAAAATTATTCTGGTTCCCATGCCCTCTATGCATTGCATTTCCTGTTACTTTCTACAGAACACACTGACCTGTGACCTTTGCAACACTGTTTTCTCAGCTGATCCGTCTGCCTCCTTGGCTCCTTTAGCTTGGGCCTCTCTAACAGTTCTGCACCACTGGCTGCCATTGCTCTACCCCTCTGTTCCTTTTGTGAATAGCTGCACTTGAGTATCCTAGTCTAGGTCTTTCAAATAGTCTATCTTCAATTTTATTGCTCTTAGCAATCTTGTTTCTAGAAAATAAATTGTTTATCCCTTAAACTGTTATGTGTCTAATTATGTTGTATTTAATAAGTTATATGACAATGTTGTATGTCATGTATATGACAATGATATATGTACATCCTCAGCTTTGTAGCTGTATTCTCTATTCCTTCTTGTTTTTTCAGTTTTAAGGAGATGAGAAAGGGGAAGGGAAGGTTGAAAGTTTGATACTCGATTGTAAAATTTTGATATGGTATGCATCATTGTCCTTATGACTTCACTATAGTAAATAGAAAAAAGTAAAAATACAGACAGTATACCAGTCAGTGTATATGTATGAGTTTCTATTACTAAATTTTTTACCACCTGACAAATTTCCACTTGGGCAAAGTAGCAGGGGTGAAGTCAGCTGTGTTTCCTTAATTCTTCTATATTGAGCGTGGGATGGTATTGGAAGGTTATTTCTGAAGTGAACAACATAACATGCAGATCTGTCTGAGCTTCCTTGTGCAGCAATGTAGAGCAGTATAGTATCACATGGAAACACCAGCTGAGGTCTTGCAACCAAGTGAATTAAAACCTCAGGACTAATAAAGGAGGATCATCTCAATGCTATAGCAAGTACCTGAGCTAATATCTCCACATGATCCTAGGTGGTGGAACAGATTATGTCTGACAGTGTTGTGAAGTGCAACTATGACTTTTGTAAAGTGATACTGCTTCAAATGTCACTTAATAGGTCTCTGTTAATTAAAAAATTTAGCCTTTGTTTGTCATTGCCTTTTTGGTCAGTTCTCCTGACCTTTTTATTTAATTAAGCACCAAAAAAAAAAACCATTTTTGCCTGGTTAAGATGAAATCTGAAATTAGCTTTATAGAACTATAAAATTGTTCTGATTTTTTTTTTTAAAGAGTAATTCTAAAAGTTGTTTGGTTTTGTATGGATTTTAAGCCCTATACAATTCTCAGTATTACAAACCAAAGATCTCAATTTAAACTTTAGAAGTTATGTCTATGAGGAAAATTTAGCTCTAAAAATGGAATTAGACTTTATATCACTTGTCTAAAATTCAGAGTTTCTTGTTGGACACCATCTCTAATAATTTGTATCATTTTCCAGCCTCAGTAATACAGCATCAAAACTTTATGAAAGGGAAATTTAGTTTTTTATTGCTAGTTGCTTGGGGTCAAATGTAATAATATTTTTAATACTTCGGAGTTAAACTTTGTAACTCTTACTTGTATAGAGAATAAAAGAATACATCTTACATTATACTGTCTTTTGTAATAGATTTAATAGGATTTATCAGGGCAACAAACCCTTCTTTTGTTCTTATTTCTTCATGACAGTTTTCAACATTTTGTTAGTCTTAAATACCTGAAATTGTGTAAGTTTTAGACTGATATTTATTCACAAGCACAACAACTCCCTAGACTTCACTAGAAAGAAAGTTTAAGCCAATTTCTTTATAAACCCTTCCTATGAAACTTACTTTGAAAATGAATTAATCTTTATTTTATATTGATATTCTGTGATTTATTGACCAAACAGTAGGAGAAGCCCTCTAGGGACTGATGTTAAGATAAAAGGGAATTTCTAGAAATAAAATAGGTTTATTATTTTTCAGTAGTAACCCAATTCCTGAAGCCAAAAAAACATCATAACATAGTTATGTATGTATAGCAGAGATTACATTATATATTTAGAAGGCAGATTTACATTAATGAAGAATATTTGGGGGTATCTGATCCAGCTACTAAACTAAATTCAACTTTGTCAGGAATAGAAGAACACAATTCACTTTCCTTTGGACTTTATTACACAAACTGTTAAATTATCTTTTGCTTAGGTTATTGCATATCAACACTCATCCTATGAACTATTTCTAGGTAAAGCCTTGGTGCACATCTTATTTAAACCTCTTTAGTCAAGAATATCGAATTATTTAGAACATAGAAACATAAAATCCATTTAGATCATAGGAAAAAACAGGCTGCAAAAGACCTCTAAAGGTCATCTAGTGCAATGTCCTGTTCAAAGCATAGATAAGCATTAGAGATAAGTTCTCATAGCCAGAGATGGTATATCTCTGTGCAATCTATTCTGATAGTTACTTATTCTCAATGTGATTTGACTATTGTGTCTTGGGTTCCTTCTGAGCACCTCTGTCTGGGTATTTCAGGAGGAGTGTGAAGGAGCAGTGAGAGTCACCGCTCCACAACAGAGACAAGGAGCTGGGAACCAAGGGTGACCTGGGGGCATTTTAAGAAGGAAAAGTCTGTCAAAGTTTGTGAACAAAAAATCACTTATTGCAGTCTCATGTACACACCATATACTCTTAGATTTGTCTCATAAAAGTATAATTTTAAACAGCATTAACAAGTAAATAAAGTTGCAGTGGTTATGCATGACCCTATGGAAAACCGAGAATTCTGTCACTGATTTCAGCTATGCTAGAAGTTCCCTCTCACCAGGAGTCTCACCTTAAAGAATAATAACAATGGAATAAAATAAATAGAACACAAAGGGAGTAAAATGCTGTTTAGTCACTTTTATGAGTGTTTTTTCTTTAAATGCAATATATTCTTCATAGTCTGTTTTTCAAAGAGAAAATGCTTTCAGCAGTCTCTGTGTCCACTAAGCTGCCACTCAGGTCTTTTCATTTATGTTCATGGGAAATTAACTTATGTATCCTGTTTCACAACTAAAAGTTAGGCACAGGGATGAGCTTCTTTATATCACTGGTATCTTATATTATATAAAAAGAACTTTCACAGTTGTACAATGTCTAAATAGGATGAGCATGTGATCAATCAAGTGTAACCCTTACTTAACCCCTCCAAGTTATCAATCATCGTTTACAATGCCTCTTCTAAAATTTGTATTATAAGTTTTCTTAGACAGGGATCTTGATTCATGTTTTTGTAGAATCTCTACTGCCCTTTTTGTGTTTACAATAATAATAGGGTGATAAATTATTTATGCGGTTTTCGATGTCTCTACATTTGAATTCATAAATCAATGGTTAGACTACTTTAATCATCCTCACACTTTCTGTTTATTCCGATTAAAATCTCTTGGATTTCCTTCAGAAGTTTTTACCTGGCGTCTTCACAAATATTTGAGCTAAGTTTTTCCACAAACACTCAACACATGGCAGCAGCAAGCAAATATGTATTATGAGCTTCCTCCACAACACACTAGAGGAATATTGCCTAAGTATCATCAGTGATAGTACATTCTGAAAGGAGCTACAGTGTGTGCCTGTAGAATATTTAATCTTTCAAACAGCAGGGTCCAAAGCAAAACCAACATTCTATTGTAACTATGAATGCTGCAACGGGTAGAAAGCTTGTCCTTTTGTCATTTACAAGATACATTAGCTTTCTCTTATGAAATATTAAAACATTTATCAATTTTATGATCAATAAACTATACATTTGTAGTACTTGGATGTTTCAAAAAACACTTAATGAAATGAAGAATTGCTGCTCTAAATCTAACATGTGTATAATAACCTTAAATTCTGTACCTCTTTATCCCTGTATTGGTACATTATTTTATTCCAACAGCCACTAAGCACTAAGGCTGTCAACAACAAATAGGCTCTTTCTCAGTAAAACAGAAAAAGGAATTTAAAATGAAAGGTTAGTGAACCATCACAGTTATACTAATAGAATGAAATGCATTTGCTACTGTCTATTTTGAACATTTAAATAACACATAGATCTTCCAGTTTATCTTTGCAAAAGGGTTATTTTTTTACATAAATGTAAGGTCATTCTTGTGGTGCCATCAGGTAATGCTGACACTGACATGGGAAAACTGTGGTGTTTAATCTATTCCCCATGAATAAAAGGAACATTTATGATAAATGGTGGAAGTTTTTATAGCAGAAATGTATTGGCCACTTATCACCTCTTCTCAGGGGATCCTGACCCCTCTTTCTGTCTTGACCACTACCAGCATACTAAAGAGAGCTATAGGATAAACATTGCCTTACATCCACTCCCTTGCCAACATTTCTATCAGTTCTTAACACTACCAGGAAATGTGCTAATCTATCAAGATTAATTTTAGTGATTGTAACATAGCTACACAAATTAATCAGAATCCATAGATTTAATGAGTTGTAAACACCCTAATGTACTTTGGGTTTTCAAATGCATTCACCAATTCACTATTCAGCACTTGTGAAATTTGTTCTGTGAAGAGGTTCATAGTAATGTTAGTCAAGCTAAAAAACCCTCTAGATTTTGTGTGTAGTAGCAAGACATATTCTGTGACATAGAGTAAAATCATGGTGTTTGAACATGATTTTAAAACCATGAGGAAAAGTCAAAGTTATTATAATTTTTGGAGGTAACTGTTAATACTTATTGGGGGAAAAAATGGAGGAGAAATCTTTGAAACTCAGTTCACTTTGTAGGATGGAGATATCTTTTCTGACAAGGGTAATATTTTCATGCTGCAAATTTATAGTTGCCCTTGTGAGTAAATGAGTGCCAACTCCTCATGCTGTTTACAATCTTTTTCTGATCAGCTGCTATTCTACCAAATGACACCTCTCTGAAAACTTTTTTTTTTCTTCTGCAAAACTAGAAGTATTTTTCTGTGTCCAAGATTATTTTTTTTTAAAGGACAGTGAATGTATAGTCTTTCATGCATATACTGAAAAGATATTTTAAAACTACAGACATACTGATGGAACACTTCTGTGTCTTTATCAGGCATGCAGTACAACTTGATTTCTTTTATCTGGAAGATATTTATTTATTATTAATTGTTTAACCTATAATAAATTCTTACCTCTCCCCTTTTGTACTCTACACTTACTTTATTTACCAGTTCCCTTTTAACTTTTTTTTTTTAAAACAACAACAAAACCTTCAACAAATAAGGGATGGATGTGCAATATTCAAAAAAGAAGTGTAATTACTCTGCATTGCCTAGTGGCAGTCATCTATTTCTAGCCTAGTACAGCAGTGCTTTCATGAAGATCTGAAAAGACTCAGTTATTTTATGAAAGGCCTTTTGCTGACTATTTGCATGAATGGAATATATGGACAAGGAATAATATTTATGCTTATGTATGTCAATAACAGTAGTCTAAAATGAATTTGAACCTGAACATTCTTTCCATATAATATAATCTGAATTTTAAAAAATATTAAGAATATCTGTTGTTTTCCATCTTCTTGCTACATTTTCTTGGTGTAAAGATGATTTTTTTTTTTTAAAGGATATTATAGAATCACTTAAACTACTATGTAGCTGCTAAAATTGTTATTCAGAAGCATTAGTATTGCATAAAGGAGACTGAAAAAGAACAAGCATCTATTTAAAATCTAACCCATTTTTTTTGCTTAAGCATAGTGTAAATGTCTCACTGACAATGGCAAATGGTTCAATGCCATATTCTGTAGAAAACTGCTGGTTCCATAAGTCATCTGATAACAACCCATACGTTTGTTTCAGATGACAGCTTCAATACATAGTTCCTTTAATCTCCACTCAAGTCAGTGTCCTCGTTCAGGTTTTCTGAAATGGATAAAATGATTAAGAAGGCCAGTTTTAGGATTATATTCTATGAGTGGGAGAGTATCTGTGTTGCATAGTCCTCCAGGGTTCTCCCTAGGGTACAGCACCTGGCTCAGAGTTACACTAAAGGCCCAGTTCTTGGTTTTTTTGTTGTTTTTTTTTTTTGTTTTCTTTTGTTTTAAATTTAATAGTAGCTTAATCTATCTGAAAATTCACCTCACTGGAACAGTCTGGCATGGAGAGGTATGTGATGCTTCAAAAAATCAAAGTCAAATACCAACCTTGGAGTAATTAATTGTTAGTACATACTTCTTCATTAATTTTCCACCTATCCTCCTGCTTGATGGCCTTGCTCTGTCAGAAATATTTAACAGGCCAAATGCATATTAAAATACACATAATCTCAAGATAAATTTCTGAAGTTGCAAGAGGAAACTTTCTGCTTTAAAAAAAAAGAAGAGGCAGGGGAAGTATTCAGTTTTTATTACTTTATGTAAGAATAAAAAAAACCCAAACAAATAAACAAAAAAAAAATCCCACATTTTGTGTTAATTATTAAATTTACTTAATCTCAGATGAAAGTTAGACAAAGAAAATTAATTTGTGCATTTTTTTTTAAACTGACCCTCCAGGAAGAAATATTGCTAACAAAACAAACACATCATCACAGGTGTAACAATATAGTATGCCTAAAGGTAAAATCTACATAATATGTAAATTACACATCTGAGGTATTTCAAAACGGCACAATTACCCGCTAAATCATAGCCTTTGTATTTGCTGTCCCACATATCTGGAGTAAACTCATTTAAAATTAATTTTCTTAAGGACTGTACTCTTACCTTAAACGGACAGAGGCAGAGATTAAAGTTGATAGTCCTACAAGCTTCTTGCACTTAACATTTACAAAGCCACTTGAAAAAAAAGGACCACATCCAGCTAAAAACTTTAAAACAGATAGTTCTCTCTCTATCCTGACCACACCCATCAAAAATAAACCCAAACCAAATGAAACAAAACTGTACCAACCAAAATAAAGGAAGTCACTCAACAGGTTTTTCCTCTTAAGTTTGTTGTTGCGGAGGTACTGATTGATTGACTCAGTCTTGGCCAGAGGCAGGTCCGACTTGGAGCTGTTGGGGCTCCTCGAAGCTTCTTACAGGACCCATACCATACACTCACCCCCACTTCACCTCAAAGCACCACCAGGTACAAACCCAATGCACTCTCCTATCACCTTCCATCACTGCATGACACAGGATAACAGCTGTGATGAATTCTGTGCCTTAACAAAGCATGGACACTGTTGTCCTAAAAATGGGTCCTCTACACGGTGTGCAAAATCCAATCTACACGAGACAAGAAATCAGGTTTAGCAGAACATTGCACAAGATCAGGTTTAGTAGGCTAATGCTAAGAAAACTAGCACAACATAGTGATAGGGCAGAGAATATTTATACACCTAAAGTGGACATTATGTCTCAAATTATATGTCCCCGATTGGCCCAGGGGCTAAAAGCAATAAGGATGCTTTGGCTTTTGACCTTAACAAAAAATTACTACAAACTACCTTCATGCCCTCCTAAGCAATGTCTTCCAGGGGTGCCCCCTCCTCTTTTTGTCCCTGTCATAGCTTGTTAATCGATGCTGACACTGGGTGTTTCTATACCTGTAGTTATCTGTATGTTTAACAATGTGTTTTGTAGTGGAGCCAGTTCATCTGCCCAGCAATTATCACCCTAAGCACAGGCACTCTGAATCCCTTGAACAGGACCAAAGCTCTTCATTTCAGGCAAAGAGACTCTTAGGTTTAGAATACCAATTTACAAAAGAAGGAAAAGAGTAAGATGGTAAGCAGAAGAATCACAAAGATATTACCAGGATATTTGTGGCCATGATCTTTAATCATAATCAGAAGAATATGCTCTTTAGAAGGAGGGTGTAATTTTCTATGGCTAGACTTTTACTTTGAAAAACAGGAATTTTCAGCTTCTATTCCTGTTTTTTGTTATGTCATCAAAAATTCACATGTCCCATGGAGCTTACATCTTGTGCTTCTTACTTCTAAAGGAGTAGAATGAATACGACTGGACAAAGAAGACCTCATCAAATAAATTAATCTATTGGTTGCTCATTGAAATAATGCATAAAATAACTTCCAATGAAATTATCATGAACACTATAAATACCGCCTTCAAACTTACTGATGTTCAGGGAAGGATTCTATTAATTATATTGATATTACTATTCTTATAACTACAAATTAATAAAGTAGAGCATAGAAGTTACACTGGATAAAACAAAGTAACAAAAACACATTGTTAGGAGATTGAATATTTAAAAATGTTAGAGGAGTCCAGACTCTTAAATCTTAGGTCTAGCCAATATTAATTGTGCTTTTGTCATTATCTAATATTATTCTATCCCTACACAGTATTATTCCCCTATGTTTATTTCTTTTGAGTTTTAAAATTAGTATTGTACAATGTATTGAAAATAACTAGCTTAGATGGGGAAAATGAATCACCAACAAATTGAATTATCTCTTCCTTTTGTAACAAAAACATTTTCTTTTCTTTTGTTCTTTCCTTTCCGTAGTTAAAAAAAAAAAACAAAAAAAAAAAAACCAAAAGAAAAAGGAAGAAGCTTTATATTTGAAATACTGACAACAGAAAACAATTAGCAGCTTTAGACATGCATTTTTATTTCAGATTTAGAATTCTGACTCTGTTTTTAAGGGCTGAGTTTTATTGAGGCAAAACACCCACAGAGATCAGTGACAGCCTTTTGTGCTCAGTTAGTCCATTGTTTACTGTGCTTAGTCGGCTGGGCCATGATCCGACAATTGAAACAGCGGTGCCCAGATGAGCTGAATGGCAGGATCAAAGCTCAGGCATTTTATCCCTGTTTTGTGTGAATTTATAAAGCAATAGGGAAAAGAGGGAAGTTATTTCAGAAGACAAAAAAGAAAAGGTTGGATTCTAGGGCACGCTGAGTGCTGTAAATTGTGTGTAACTCCCATTTTGAAATTCACTACATTTCATACAACTATCACAGCTGTTATGACATAAAAGAATGAAGTTGATGAATCACATATTCTTGAAACAAAAATTAATCAACACAAATAAGAGTTTTCAGTTGCTGTTACACAAACACACATATATAAACCTTAAAAACAGTAGAAGGAAATAAATAGAAACATTTGAGACAATTTGGCGCATAACACATTTAGTATGAGCAGCTATAAGACTATCAGTCCATGGCTGTTGCTGAAGGGCAGCTTGACTTAGAAACTAGTCAAGGTTAATAAACCTTCAGGTAAGTAGCCTCAGTAGTATTAGTGAAATAATGCTGTCATATTTTAATGAAAAATACGAACAGACAGCCAAAGTTTGATTAGCTTTATATAATTTTGTGTTTGTTGAACCCAGTCAGTCCTTAGTGAAAACTAATGCTTAGTATATTTTTTTAATGTACTATGCAATGTATATTTGAAATAGTATAGGCAAAACCAGATAAATATAATCTTACACAGCAAATTAGAGGAAAATGTTTATTATCACCAAAACCCCCCCAAAAACCAGTTGTTTATAATAAATTTAAGACTATCTATTTCACCCAAATTTAGCCTCTTTAATTCAGGTAAATTAAGTGTACAGTTGATAAAATTGCCCCAAACTGTCCACGCAGAAAGAAATGTGTCCCAGTTTATTTAAGGTCTGCCATGACATTTCCATATTCTATAGAAGGAACTTAGAGCAAGTGACTGAATTTCTAACTTAAGTGATTCATATATCTATACAGGCATATATTTGACTGAGATCAATAAGGATGTCGATTTCTGAGTTTAAAACGTCCTAGATATACATCACCTTGGTTAATATGGGATACAAGGAGTTAAGAGAATTATCAGAATAAAGACGTTTTTTCAATTAAAACAAAACCAAGTTATCTTGAGAAAAAAACTAGCATGTTTTATGTGAATATTATGAGTATGAAACATGTTCACAAAAAATAATTTTTTTCAAATAAAACAAAATACTATATTGAATCGATATTGTTTTCAAGTTTTTATTTTTTTTAAGTAACCGAAATATTTCAAAACACAACTCACTTCTTTTTCCAAATGCACTTGTGAAGCTAAAAATTATTTTTTTTATGTTTCTTCCGTATACCCAACCTAAGAAATGAAACATACTTCCCTAATATTGCTGCTAAAAATTTAATGGTGTTAGAATAAAGGATAGTAACTTTTATTGAGCCATT
>JAOEGS010018323.1:66616-84614 GCA_025447755.1 Corythornis vintsioides | reverse complement strand
ATACACAGTAGTTGTTGGTATCTCAGCACAGCAAAAGATACGAGATGCACCCCGAATGTTTGTTTCTATTCCCCAGGGTGCTGTTAAGAAAAAGTCCGCGGTGGGTCTCTGCTTTTTCTTATCCAGAACGCTTCAGTGAGGCTTTTACCCTCAAATCAGGGTATGTCACAAGGTTATAAAAAAGAGTAGGTGCTTGGCTGGGTGGTAAACAGAGCAAAGACTGTGTTCCCCCCATGGAGCTGTCTGTCTTCTGCCTCAGTTTTATCAGACCCATAACAGAGGTCTGGCTATCCAAAGCAAGATGCCTTATTGTTCCTGAAAGCTCCTTGGGCCAGTGGTGCTAAGTATGGTGTAATTTCCAGCTCCAGCAGCACTGTAAATGAGCTGCTGTTACGATTGGTAGCTTTCATTCCTGCACTCTTGGATTTTATTCTTTTCTTTTTTTCATTCCAGTAAATTTGTCACAGAGTGAAATTTAATATAGAGCTCTGAATTTCACCATGAGAAACATGATACGGTTGGCAATTATTATCATCTAGGAATGCAAAAAAATTTAAACAATTTTGGTCTCTTTAGTTACCATGCATGTGCTTCTCCTTGGTAACAGATACATCCAATGATCCTCCAGTTGATAAAAGGCACATGCACACACACGTCCTTCCCACCTCCACGTTTTTGCATTGCTACATTTATCTCAGTCTGTTAAGAGAGAAAAAAATAAAAAGAGCCACCACACACCACACGCCCCTGTGTCTCAGCTTCCAGACCTGCTTTTTTTTTTTCTTTTTTTTCTTTTTTTTTTTTGCTAAATGTCTTGAAGAACATACACTGTGACAAAGTGACAAGTAGAAACTCTAGGAGAATTACAGTGTCTTCCTGCTGAGCCACCGTGCTCATCTTTCTGGACAATCATGACCTCAGAGCTCTTTCTGATCTGATCTTGTACCATGGGATCAAAGAAATCCTTTTTGCCAACTTCAGTGGGTGAGAGATCAGTTGCATAGTTTCAAATTGACTAATGAAAGGTCCATCTTCCTAGAAAATCCACTTATTCCAGGTTTTTATGGATAAGGAATTTGAGTTAATGGAAAGGAGATAAGAGCAATTAATGGTTCACTTCAGGTGAGGTCCGATCTCAGTGAGGTTCCTCCCTCTAACCTGAGGGGTGAATGCTTTCCATCCCATGCATGACCCCAGGTGGGAATTTCACTCCAAGAAGAGAGGTGATGGACACTCAGCTCTTCTGGGCATATTCCTCTGCTGAGCTTTCACATGGCGTCCAGCCAAATGCAGCTGAAACGTGCCCAAACTGGCTCTTCCTCACAGCTGCTGGCAGCTCTGCCTACATGGAGCCCACCATGGGTGACTGAGCTCTGCCTGTGATATGAGGACAAGAAGAAAAACATCTGCTTTCCCGGCTTTCAGAGAGTACAAGGCTGTATCAGGGAGGAGGCTGAAGCTGGCGAGGGTGGGAATAGGATCTTTTGCACAAGGTGGTGTGAGGGTGGGCAGCAGATCATGGGCAGAGATTCTGTGGAAAGGGGACATTTTCCATAAGAAATGGTTTATCTCCTTAGCAGAGCACTTACACAAGAGCATCTTGTGCATGTACATGAAAGGCCAGATCAATTGATTAAGATATATTTGTGCCTTCTGAGAATCTCTAGGAACAGAGGACCAGGCACTGAAGAGTTGGGTATGAGAGTGCCAGCATCTGAACCTAGGTGACACCAATACTCAGCAGAAACCTCCTTCTCCAGACATCAGATGGCCAAAGTCAGGCTGGAGATAATGGAGCTGACACATGGCATCAGTAGCTTCATGTGGCAGTTACCTCTGTCATCTCTCTCTACCCACCTGCACCCTTAGCTTCTCTTGTCTCAGGGGAAAAAATCCCCTGGGTGACACCCATGCTTCTCCAGAGGCTGGAAGAGAAGAACACACCATGAGGGCCTGATGTTGTCCTTTCCTTCCACGAGGCAAGACAGAAATTTGCCATGTATAGTCTTCCAGTGCACTCACTTGCAGAGGAGAAGTTAATCTGTAGGAGTGTAAACTTAATACACTCACAAGTGGAGTTTAGCAAAGCAAAATGTGGAAACAAAGCCATCTCCCATGGACAGCTCGCTGGATCATTGTAATAGCTGCATTTTTCTAAGCTGATGTTTTATGAGCCCATTATTCCAGGATTAGTGCCTGCCTATATTTTGAAAGCAAAAAAAAAAATTAACTGACGCCTGATTTTTGTCTTGTAAAATCATTGTTGAGCAAGGGCATTGCCTAATTTTCAATAAAATTGCCATAATAGTATAAAGTAGGGGGCTTACTACTGCTGTCTGGTAGCTATTTTGGCAGCGCCTGGACCTTTATGGCCACTGAAATGTCTAACCAGCAAGGGAGGGGCAAACAGGTTTTGATTTGCAGCAGACTTGAGCAACTCTGGAGGAGTTAATACGCATTATTGTTTCAGAAAATGGTGTGTTTAGAAACAAAATCTGTGGATTAATGAGTCCCCAGCTAGGCTCGGATCCATCGCACTGACACGATGCATTGTACAGAATCAAGGCAGTGCAGACCAGATGCCAAAAATCTGCCATTACCTCACCCTGAAATTGCTAGAAGCTAAAGAGGTCTTAAAGAGAGCATGAGATGTTATATACTTTGGGCCAAACAAATGCTAGTTACTTTACCAGCTGCTTCAAGGGCAGTTTGATGGGTGATTCATTCTCAGCGACCTGTGTGGGACATGGGGATCAGCAGCTCCTACAGTCACCTAAGACCAAGAGGGTGAGCTAAGGTGAGATTTTTTAAACCTTTCCTATAAACATCTTTAGAGTTGGACTTTAAATCTGATCTTTTATGGTACTTCTTGTGGTTCATGTTGCCATCATGTCAGGCATGTTATTATTTTCTGGGCTTGAAAAATGTTCAGTAGTGCCTGATGCAATTAAGTGTATTTTACTGAGCGCAGGAGAATGTTGAACAGATTATTCTTTCCATTGCTTTTGAATAAAATTATTGCAGCCTATAATCTGACATTTTGGGGTAAAAGGCTGATTTGTCAGATCAGCTCAGGCAGTCTTTATTGCTAATGCTAAGGAAACATAGTTCCTCTGTGAAGACTGAGCCAATTTAGCTTTAAATTGCAGCTCTGAAACCCCGCTGAGTTAGCAGTATTCAGCTAACTGGGAGTCTGTGCACAATGTACTCTCAGATTGTTCCAAGCCTTTGCTTGGGGCTTGGAAGGGTCAATTGCTGGGTGATGTTGCCATCAGGCAAAGGCAGCTATCGTAAGATAAAGACTTTTTGCATTTTTAGACAGCTGAGATGATGTTGCCATCATGGCAGTGAAGCATGTCAGTCGGCCAAATAGATTATGTTATCTTGTGGACCCTGATGAAACATCTGAGTAACTCCATGCAGTGTTGCAGAGTGACAGTATGTTGAGCTAAAGTTCTTACCAACAGCCTCAAATCAAGGTTACGTTCAACTTTTACATGTAATCTTTAGCAGCACTGAGAAGAGCCATTGAGGGAAATTGAATCATTTGATTTCTCATCCACACACACACAAAAAAATGTTTGTAGTTTTCTTTAGCACTATTGTTAAGCTCTAAAGGTACATTTTTAGTTACAGTTAGTCAGGTGGCTTTCTGCAACAATGCTATTTAGTGGGAAGCAGTTGCTAAAAATACAGTTTACCAGCTCCTTCTGTGAAAGCAAGGCAATTAATATTACAAGTGCCTTTTCACAGAAGGGTTCATGTTCAGAATGTGTTTCCCTATTAAAGAGGTAAAAAAAAAAAAAAAAAGAATAAAAGTCTATTTGGGCACCCTGCAGGTGCTGGGGTGGGTAGGTGGGCAGAGCAGGCTCCCAGCAGATAGATGGAAATGTGTCCATTTGAGATGCAAGTACTGCAGGTTTTGTGACAGCTCTACCTCAGCCAAGGCAGCCACCTCCTAAAATGCTTCTTGTGACTAGACACACACTGGCAGTTTGAGAAGTCCATAACAGTGGTATTAGTCTCTGGCCCTTTCACTTCACCTTCCCTACTGCAAGCCCCCTCTCACTGCAGACCCCTCTGCCCCCTTCTTGGGTAGAATGCAGGAGAGAGTTCTCAGCTCAGTCCCTTTACCTGAAGCAAAGGCTGGAGCAGCTCATTTGACACATTTTCTGTTCTTCTTACAACCATTTAAGAGAATATAGGCAGGTGGAGGCAGAGAAACATGGACAAAAAAGGTGCCAGGAGAAAAAAGCAAATGTTATGATGTGACATACATATTCATATGTCACAGTGTTAATTTTGCCATGAGCAAATTCACTGTTTTCCTCTGTCTTCTACCACAGGCTTCAGGGAATGGGGACTTGTTGGCCCAAGGTCTTTCTTTGTGTGTGTTGGCAAGTGAGATCTTGCCCTGATAATGCCCGGTAACTGTGTCTGCCTGTGAGACATCACTGCTCTTCATCAGGGAAAGCAACACTGGTGGGGTGTCCCATTAAGGGGTTTTGTATTGGGATTTAACATTGTCAGCTTTGTCCATATCTCATGATCTAGGGTTGCCTAAGTAGTCGTACTGCCTTAAAACCTGGGAAATTTGGTATATGTCATATATAGTTCTAGGATCTTTACTTTTGTCTGATTTCTGAATTTTGGGGACTATGAACTTATGTGAGGGGTCACTTTCAAACCATCCTGCCAAACAGCTAGGCCAGGAAGTTACTTCATTGCAAACTAAAGTTGAATTTCAATAACATTCACTGGTCTTTCAGTTCATCTCTTTCCTTTTGTCTCCCTCAAATATCATGAGGTTGTAGGTAAAACTGTAAAACTTGGAATGTCTTTATTGCTTTCAATGGCTAAGTGGGTAAAGCCACAGGATCTTATTTTGAATTTTGATCTTTTATGCTCTTCCTCCAGTGATTCTTGTGTATCAGTTTCCTAGAAGTGTTTTATCTCTTACTGTATTTAATTAGAGTTCTCTTCTTACCCGTTTCTCTAGATAAGGTTTATCTCTATCCAGAAAAAAAACATCAACCTTGTTTTGAGAAGTGCTTACTGCAGCTCTGCACAGAGGCTTTCTCCCAGGATGCTGCTGTTCACTTTTATTAACAGCTGCCAACTGTGGCATCTGGATGATAATGCTGCTCTTAATTATATGCACTGAGGGAATAAAATTAGGGTGTTTCTGCAGCCTGAATTTTGACATTTCCTTGCTTCCAAGTGTTGGCTTTCACAGCTTTGACACTATTCTTTTCACAGAGGTTTGTGTGTGCACATGCAGGTGCATAATTTTTGTTGAAGCTACTAAACATGTGCTTTTGTTAACATGCAATATTTCAGAAAATTATTTGAAAGAGAGTGTCATGATTGCAATGGGATCAGCAAGGACCTGTCTGGAAGCAGGACCAGAAGGTTGGTTGCTGTTTCAGCACAGGATTCCCTGATACATTTTATGGAACATGCAAGAATTTGAGCATAAGGCACAATAAAGCCAGACTGTCCATATACACCTGCCTGCTCAGTTTGTTATATGATCACCTGCTAACAGTTTGTTTGTCTGGAGAATAACTAGTTGCATCAGGCACTTGTTAGAAAGCCACACTCTTCCCTCTAACCTTGTTCTATGTTGTATACTTGGTGTAAGCAGGAATAGGCTTTAACAAGCAAGAGAGCCTGTTCATTAGTGCAGTCTGTCTTCCAGGAAGGTTGCTTGAATATTTTTCAGCTGTACCTTGCAACTTGTTCAGCAACGAGCTGAATTGATGCCCATGTGGCAGTTGCTTATCCTCTTGAGATAATCTGCTTTCAAGTTTACATTCAGCAGTTTTAAGGGCATCACTAACAGTGCATGTCAGCAATGTGCTGCTTTTCATATGGACTATTATAATTTTAGTGGCATATGCAGTATTGAGGGAAGTTGAGTGTTTAGGTTGAATTGACACCAGGTGGAGTTCTTATGTGTTGCTCACATCTGGATCCTTGTATTTGTTCTTGCAAGTCTTGTATTTTTAACATATTTAATGGTGTGTAAAGCTGTGTGCCTGTTTTTATAGGCATGTGTTACCTATAAGTGCCTTGGTAACTAAAACACATCTTGCTTTCTACATCTTGCAGTTTGCCATATCTCCTCTTACACCAGTGATCTGGAGAATGCTACGTAGCTCCAAGCATTTCAGTGGATGCAATGCATTAGGCAGATTTGCCCCTCTGCCCTCATGAGTGGTTTGCCTGCAGTCAGGGAAATGGAGGTGATTAATGAGAAGCACTTACTCTTCACAAGGATATAACCTCAGAAGGAAAACAGTCCTGAGACAATGTAACAAAACTTCTGGCAACTGAACTGCAATAGCCCATCTAAAACCCAAGCTGTTGTATGGTATGAACAATAATATAAAAAGAGCTGAGAGTTTATGTGCTGACTACACTACTCTTCAGGGTTATGGAGAAGCGTCTAAAACTGTCCAAAGCCATTGATTGTGTAGATATCACCCAGAAGAAGAATTAGGTGGATTTCTGTTGATGTTCACCTAGCAGGATGGGATACAAATGAATCAAAGCAAACAAATACTGGCTAGGGTCAGACTATATTGAGTTCTCTTCTGCTTGCCATGAGGTCTCACTTTGCATTACTTCAGCTCCAGATTGGCTTGGCTGCTATTTTCAGATAACCTGAAGAGCCAAAACCTCAAACCTCTCTGTTCTCTGGCTCTGTAAAATTCCCTGATGGATTGTCTGTTGGCTGATATCCTTGATGGTACAAATTTAGTGGTGCCAGTGTTTTTAGTGGGCTAATGGAGGTTGTGCTGGTGAAGACAACTGGGTAAGTCTTTCCAGTAATCTTTACTTGAGTAAGGTAGAAGGTTCCATCATGATCACAGTGCTGGGGGCCATGCTAGGGCAGAGGTACCCACTTTTAAACTGATACAGTGAATCCCTGCAAACCCAGTGTGTTGATCTGTGTTTAGGATTGTTGCTTGAAGGAAGCAGGACCTAACCTCATCCTTCTGAAAAGAGCCTGGGAGGAGTTACCATGCTCCCTCAGGGAGAACACCTGCAAAAGGTGAACAAAAGGCTGGTACTGCCCTGAAAAAGTTTGAGCTCTAGGTCCAACACTTTAATGCTAGATCCAACAGGACTCATGTCATTTTCAGTGCAAGATCAGTGTGCTAGTGATATGAGATAAATCATTGCAACAAAGAGAACTAAAAAAAGATAAGTTATATATAATAAAGTTCCTTTGCTCTCTGCCTGTTGTAGAAGATTGTCATGGAAACATTATTTTCAGAGAATAAATTTATTTTCTGTGAATAATGTCCACAGAGCTAAGGGAGAGAACACATTATTTATATATAAAAACTTTATTAGAGGCACCCTTTTCTTGCCTCCCAACAGCTGTAAATGTTTTATCTGCTGCGTTTTAAATCACCACAAATGAGGTTATTACCTGGGTCCTGAAAGCAGTGGCTCTTGGCTTTTTGTTTGTTGCTTTTTTTCTCTCCTTAAAGTCATAAAACTATATTGGTATTAAAGTGCCTTAAATCAGGGACACTTAGTCTTCTCTAAGCCCTGTTATGCATTTGATCACTAAAATGTGAACCAGGGACTATTTAATATGAAACACATGATGAGTCCGTGATCAGAAAATGGGAAGCGGCGTGAGCAGTGAGGTTTCTTCTGTAGGGATCAGTGTTGGATGAATGTCATTTGGTATCTCTCCTCTGCTTTTGCTTCCCCACACGTAACTGGAGATCTTCATCCATCTCACTGGGACAGAAGTTTTCAGCATTAGGAAGGCAAGTCATGGTTTATCAGAAACAGCTGGATGTGATACGGTCCCTGCCACAGAGGCATCAACTGTGCCTTGCCATGTGGCAACTCTGGCGGCTGCTTCTTGTACTGACAGCCCATTAGGGCTACATCTGGGCACAGAGAACCTCTCCTTCCCACCAGTTCTTACACTGGCCTCCTCTGTGAGGGGCTATGAAATAAAGACCTTGTTAACCTGAACTGGTTTTCCATCTGCCTCAGTGACCCTGTGTCAGGCTTCCCATGTGTTTATGTGCAGGCTCTGAAAAATGTCTTCCCTTTTAGCTGATAATACCTTGAGCTCAAAAGAGTTTTCCTATCAAATGCTGGGCGGAGTTTCAGAGTGTCAGTCTTACCTTATGAACAGAAAAACTTTTACTGAAAAGCAGCTAATATTTGGAAAGCAATATTTTTCCATCTGGCAATGCAAACCCAGCTGTTGCAGGCATTCAGAACCATGCTTTGTCCTTGCAGGGGATGTCACTGGCCTGGAGGCTGCTTTTGACAAGCTCTTTTGGAACTTTTTTAGTGTATCCTCATGTATCTCTGCATCTGGCTTTCTGCTGCCACTACTTCCATCAGTCTCTCTCTTGACTTGTGTAGACATCTTTAGAGGCCAGAGAGGTAAAGATGTGCTCCTCTCCCTTGGGGGATGCAATTATAGCTACATCATTAATTAATTGACCAGGAGAGTGGTGAAAGGTCACTGGAATTTTGCAAAATTTACATCCCTTGATGTGACTGATGACTCCCAGAGCATCTTGCCTAGGTCAGCCCCCATCCTTCTATATTGTGCCTTGTCCCCTGCTGCTCTATGTAAGGACCAGAGACTCTTCACATATGTACAGGCACTGAAGCCCAGAGGGAACACAGCAATCATACAGCCTGACTTCCTATAGAAGACAAACCCAGGTGTTCTCTTCATGAGTATCTGTACCAATGTTTTGTTGAACTATTGCATATTTTTAAGGAAAGGGGGGAAAAAAAATCAAGATCTACGTTCATCTCTGTAAGATAAATTATTTCTATAATTACTTCACCACACCTAAAAAAAATACAGATCGTGTTTATAGCCTAAGTTTGTCCAATTTACCTTTTGGGAAGTTAATTTTTATTTTATGAGATTAAAGAGCTTTCTGTTATCAGTAATCTCTTCCTTGTGTAGGCGCTTGCAGAAAATCATCAAGTCAGTTCTTAACATTCTCCTAATTAAATATCTTGAGCTTCAGTCACATGCTATGACAAATAGTTCTTGGACCTCAGACTGTTCCTGAAGCTCTTTCCAGAACTCTTTCCAACTTTTTAATGTAATTAATAATTAACTGGCACCAGAACTGGATACAGTAATCTAATAATATTCCCCAGTGCCTTGGACAGGTGTAATTAATACCTTTTCTTACTTTAACAAATACATCCTGCTTATGCTTTTAGGGATTATGTTTAAGTTGGCTGTGGCATCAAGAGGGCTTATGTTCACTTGCTTATCTAAAGTATCCTGAATCCTTTCCTGCATTGCTGGATACTATCATCTTTGAGTTGTAGGTAATGGTAAGATTTTGGTTTTATCCTCTGGTGATTTGATTCTTTCTGTTCAAACTACCTTAAATCTGAAGTATATGAGCAAGCATACTTGGAACTGCTTTCTTATTTAGAAGAGTTTATATTTCTTCAGGGGCTGATTTCAAGCTTTCCTGACTGTGTCTAGACTGCAGAGAGAGTGGCCTCCTGCCTACTGATATTCCGTACTTGTCTCTACAGCGGCTGGTTTTGTGTATTGCTAAACACAAACTCTTGGCTTACCCTGTCAGACACTCCGAATAAGATCCTTCAACAGAAGTGACTCCTCTCTACCTTTTTTTTTTTATTATTGCTGATTTTACTAATGTCAGAGAAAATACAAAAGAAAAACTACATATTCGTCTGTCCCAGAAAGAGCAGATACAAAAACTATGAAAGGCCAAACACTGCCTGCCACTCAAGTGTGATACAAGGAGATGATACTGCTTATTTCAGCTAAAACCTCAATGCATCTCCAATTGTATAGGTACTGAGCAGCCTTTTCACAGTCCCCTTCTTGGTTCTGCGTTTTTATTCTAGGGTCCTAGTTCACTCTGCACAGGAAAGCTACTTTTTATTACTACTTGAAGTGAATGCCTAAGTTGTTAGCAGAATAGTTAGCAAATGGTTACCTTCTCGTGATACTTTCAGAAAAACCCTGTGTTTTTTCTTTGGAAGTAGTTTCTGAAAAGTGAATAGGGTGCTGACATGTGTTAGGGAACTGGGAAGTCAAGCAACATAGCCAAAGGGATGTGGGATCCCACCAAAAATGCCACTCCATGAGCATCTTCAGACAGTTTCTCTGAACTGGGTGGTATGGGCTGCAAGGTAGCTTACCAAATGCCTAGCATCAATCATGTTGCCCTTCTTACAGTTTCACTGTGTTTAGTCCCATGGTGGAACCTGTATTTCTGTGGTTTTGTGTAGACTCATCTGTGTCTGACAGTCCTGACAGAATAGTTGTGTTTCCTCACTGTCCTAGGCAGGTCATGGGTGGTCCTTTCTGAAGGTGTACAGTTTGTTGATTTCTGGTATGCATTTGTTTGGATGATCCTTTTCTTCAGTACTCTATTTATTCATATTCCTTAGCTGTACTGTAAAATGTAGTAAACTGTAACAGCTAAAGGAAAGAATAAACACTACCCAGAGAATGAAGCTGGCATTTTCTAATCCTTGGATTCAGTTACAAAAAGCTGGTTGGTAGCCCAAACTGAGATAATCTTGAAGGAATTGCTTTCAGGACTGTGCTGACAACTGTTCAAGCTTCAAAGTTAGGTCTGTTTAACATGATTTGAACTGGCCACCCAAAATCACCAACCAGTTTTGAGAACTAAGCTCAGATTTTTGTGGTGAGAACAGTGGTAAATACAAAGCAAGCTGCAAGTGATGCCAGACAGCTATCACTGAAGGAAAGGAATAAAAGAAAATAAATTAATAGCATGAGCCTTCTTGGGCACTTCAAAATAGAGCTGTAGATGGGCTCTCACTAAAAATGTCTGTAAGATACCTACATGATCTGTCTGTTCATCTCATTCTGCTGGCTAAACTGAAACCAGATTGTAAAAATTTGAGGGTTTAAAAGCGTAAGTCCAAGTCTCAGGTGTTGATTGCCCCCCACCTTCCTTAACCCTGTAGCTTTCAGTGCTGAACTTCATCTCAGGTCAGGGTGTACTAGGCCTCCCATGACCTGTGACCCAGTGTGGTGCCAAGAGTCACCACTGCTGCCTGGCTTGGCATCTCCAGCAGGTTCTACAGAAATAGATTCTGGAAAAAAAAAAAGGCAGGGGGTGTGGAAAAAAAAAAAGGGCAGGAGGGTTGTGTCTCCAGCAGTTGAATAGTCCCTTCGATAGTTGAAATTGCTTCTATTGTGCTATGTTGGTCTCCTGGCCAAATCCCACAGTGCTTGCTGGATTCTTATTCAAACCAGTTTCCTCTCAATTCAGCTGAATCTGCCTTTGGCAGAGGTCTGCAGGAACTGATTTCCCCTTAGTTAAAAGTTAGGAGAGAATTTGCAGAAGGAAACAATTTAAGTGGTTGGGTAAGTGGGGAAAACTCTTTAAAATAAAGTCCTCAAAACGTCTCACCCTGATTTTGCAAGGTCACGTGCCATCTGCTGTTCTCTGTAAAGTTAAACATGATAGAGCATTATTTACCAAGCTGGGTTCATTATTATGAAGTGGTTCTTCTAGTTGTTATTACAAGCATCTGATGTGAGTGTTGGTCCAGACCTCTTGACTTTCACTCGGCAAAAGGCCATTGAGAAAACCCTTTTTCTGGCAAACAGGAATGCTGACTGCCTGTGAGGTGCATCCTTATGCCAAGAGACAGCCTGGGAAAAGACATCTGATCAGGCAAGCAAGAAACTGAGGCTGAACTCAGACCTGGGTTCCCCAGGTGCTAATGTACCTGCTGATCATATGGTTGTTACTTGGTTTTTATTGAGGTGGAATCATGGAAACCTGACATTTACCAGGGAAAGCCTGGTAGAGGGATAGATGATTTTACTGTGACACCATGGCTTGATTAAAGCTCTTTGCAGCTTGGGTAGGTTGGAAACAACCAACGTAAAAACAGAAATCTGATTGCCTTCCATCAGTTTTGTATGTAGTTGAAAATAGTTTCTACAGCAGGCTTGGATCCACCCTGCCCCCAATATTATTATGTTTTGTCTTCAGCTTCATCCTGGTATCCCACATTTGTCTTCCCATCAGCAGTATACTGCAGGCATAGAAATTCTTGAATTTCTTGTTGAAGAATACAAGTTTTCAAAGCAGACTACCAGCACCAAGGAGTATTTATGAAGGGTTGATCTGAAGAAAAAAAAAAATCTCCTGGTAAGACTGAGCTACAGCCTGACAAAACTGCACTGCTGCAGAGCAGTCAGGCAATGATCTAAATAGACCTCTGCACATCCAATGCATAAGCAAACATCTTTACTTCACTAACAAAAGCACTAGTTCTTGACCTGTGATTTTTCCAAGTGTGATTGGCAGTGTTATAAATAGCCATCAGAAAGGGAGGGGAAGACTTTGGCTTCTACCCACTGAGCACCTGCAAGTTCCTCCTGCCTGGCACAGCAAACCCATGACCAGCTCTGTAGGCTGGTTGTGCTGTCAGGGTGCAGATCTGGGGAGCCACCCAGTGTGAAATATGTCCCTTGCATGGACATATAGATGCTGGGGCATGCTTAGGATGTGTATGAGCCAGCCTCTGTGCTGTGTTGCAATTTCATACGATGAGGCATGACAGTTTACAAAGAGGCTGAAAAAAAAAAAAGTGTTTTTCTCTGGATGCAGCAGTGATCTAGCACTGAAGCCCTGTCTTCCAGATTTTTCTGGGCAGCACTTGGTCCTTTAAACTGTCTCTTCTTGCTTTTTCTCATGGCCTTGCTGCGACTGGTTTTTGTGCAGCTTAGTGCCAGTCAGCTCCACCCCACGGGCCCTCTCTTGCAGATTTGCAAACCCTCCTAAAACACTAGCTGGCAAAAATTCTCCTCCTGTGTTCTCACGTGCATGCCTTTGTTTGGGTGATGACACGTGCCTGTGTTTGCTGGTGGTGGTTTAGCTGTAAGCAATGTCACAGTCTCCTCCAAGGATCTGTGGAGAAGAGTGTTGTTTGCACTTCCCCCTCACCTATGCTACAGTATGTTTTAGCTCAACCTGAACTATTTTAGTGCAAAAATAAAGAGAAGCAGCAATTGCTCATATGATGTGTCATGCCATAAACTTTAGGAAAGGAATTCATGTCAGCAGTGTAATTCTAGGACTCAGGAACCAAAAATATGGCCTATTACTCATCTTTGTATCTCATAACACAGAATAACCTAAAACGTTTATTTATTTACACAGCAAAGGTTTAGCCAAAAGCAAAGTGTTGAATGTCAAGAGCCACTGTTGTTACATATTCAATTACTTGCTTTGTCATTTATGTTGGGGTTTTTTTTGTTTTTGTTTTGTTTTTTATTTCTATGCCAATATTAATCAAGAATTCAAGTCAGGAGATAAGCATAATGCCCAGACAAAGAGCTCCTACTTGAAACTTGGGAGAGCAAAACTGAATGACTGTCATGTCTTGAGTAGGCTGTGAGAGCTTGACTGTGTTCATTTTATGGATATCTAACAAATACAATATTTTCTCTACTGAATGCTTTTTCCTTCTGCATGAATGAAGTTTTCAGGTGTATGAACAGACATCTACACCATACTGGAGGCACATTCAGAATTTACTTAGCTTAGTCTAACTTCAGATGAATCAGGGATACTTAAGATAAGTCATCCCTGGAGTAATGGAGTGCAGAGTCTGACTCCTAGGTTTCCTCTATATGCTTCAGAGTAAATTGTAAATCAGAGGAAAGTCCAAGAAACCCAGACAAGCAGAAAAACCCCACAGGAGCTCTGCCAGAGAGTGCTGACCCCTTTGCACAACACTTGTGCCAAAGGATCACAGCAAAGTGATCCTGTGAGAAAGCAAAGGCAGTTGTACACATGTTTAGTAATGTGCTTTTTTTTTCTTCTTTTTTTTTTCTTCTTTTTTTGTCAATAATTTGGTGATGACTTACTGGTATGGATAAAAGATTTTTACTCCATACTGTTAATACTCCACATTTTGTATCCTGCAGCTATGGAAAATGGTTGTTTTTTAAAAATTTTTGCAGAGATTGTGTTGTGCTGCCAGCAAACAATCTGGCATCTCATGTTTCTGTAACCCATGAATTTGTTTGTCCTCACCAGAATAGCTTCTGTGGTTTGTTGTCTGCTTATTCCATGCAAACCTCTGTGTTCTCAATTCTGTCTCATTATACAGAAGAATGTACTAATTTAAGACTGTTTCCTTGGTGAATCACCTGAAGCTTTCAAAAATGGTGAAGTTCTGAATTACCTGTTGCTTTATCTTACAAAATGTTCTTTAATGTGACTAGGCAGGAACGTAGTTTCCAGGTGTTTATGGTCCTGATGCTGCTCTGGGCTTCACCCAGGCAGCTGTCTCGTGTGTGGTGTTCAGCTGCATCTCTTTTATCAACAACATTTCATCAGAATGATCTTTTAGCAGAAGAAATTTATCCAGCTAATCATGTGCTCAGCAATACTGACTTCTGCCTCTTAGGACATACTATGAAGCCCCGACTCCTGTAGTTTTATTCTCTAATTCCTATGCTGATAAAACTTGACTTTGATTCGAGGTGTTTGTGTCAAAGGACATGGTCTGTTTTTGTTGTCATACTTCCAGACTGTATTTTTTTGTGTTTTTTGTTCTCTAAAGGAAGACCAAAATGTTCACTAATTTAACCTTTCCTTTGCTTAAAGAAAAAAACAATAAAGGTAAGGCTAGTCAGGCTTGGAGCTGTCATGTACTTGATGTGTGCTTGGCACTTTCTCAAGCTAGGAAGGCAGCCAGATATGTTTTGAGCAAGCTTGTCTCCCTGTTGCTGAAGCCCACCAGCCTGCAGTTCTGTGGATTGTCATAATGTAGTTGGCCATTGTTGAAAGCGAGTTTGCTGTGAGTAGTTAGTTCACTGGCTGTGGGGAGGGCTGTTGTACAAGCTGGAGATGGAGGGAAGCCACTTAGGCTTGTGTTTTTACCTGTGAGTTAAGGCTGGGGTAAATAAAACTCTGAGGTTTTCCCTGTATTTGTTACTCCTCATTGTAGGAGTGAGGTAATGTGGAAGATCCTCTGAGGCCAAATCAAAGCAGACAGTAAAGACGGGAATGCAGCATCTCTGTGCCTCCAATGAGGGGGGGAAGATGTGGCATTTCCCAGCATTCTGTTGGACCTGTACCCATGCAAACAAGACTCATGTCATGTAAAATTCATCGACACACAGGAATCCCAAGCCTCATGTTTCCCCTGCTTTCATCCTGACAAACAAGCAGCTGTCATTTGGGTAATGATAAGTGAGCTGCATGGTTTGGGTGCACGTGGTGAAGGACTTCCTTTGTTGCAGAGCTCTGAGGAAATGAGGAGCCCAGGAGGAGGATTTTGTGGTGCCTTTTGTTGCTTAGCCTGGCACAAGCTGTTAAATCTTTGTCTGCTGCAGATGACCTGGAAGTCTGCAGCTGCCAATCTAAACAAGCAATCTCAATAAATAAATATCTGTAAATTTGAGGCAGAAAAAGGCAGATACTTTGATTGCAGCTATTTAGTGAATTCAGTAAGACAATAAAATGAACCATATTCTTTAGGTGTAGAAAAGAATGATATCCTGTCCAGTCCCATCCTTCTCACGTGGTCTTCACCAGCAATGAGAATGAAAGCACTTGGATAGGCACTTGTATGTGCTGTGTTGTGGACTGTGGAACAGTCTCCTTAGTTTTAGTATTTATTTTCTTGATGGGCTTGATTCTGACTTGGACAGCTGTGAGCAGATGTACCACTGAGAACTTGCATTTAAAGAAAAAAAGGTTCACCTTCTTGGATTTTGCAGAGTTTCTGTAAGTCACAAGGAGATCATCTTTCCATGTATGTTTTCAAAAAGAAAAAATGTGCCTAGAGAGTGGGATCAAATTTTTTTTAATGTGTTTTAATACTGTTTAATTATGCAAAAGTAACACTTAGCTACAGTTTAAGAAACTTGTAATGGAAGCACATATTCTCAAGTCATATATCCAAAGTCAGCAAAAGACCCCAAATTACATTTAAAACTTGTAAACACCAGTCTGCAGACTTTCTGGGAAAAGAGATAAAATAAATACCCAGCACTAAGGGTGATAAGTGTTTGGGTATGGTTAATGAAATTGACTCCTCTGTTACCTATTTCCTTGCAGTAACTTTTGTCTGTCATCATACAAGGCAATAAAGAAAAATAGTCAAGGGGGTTGGAAAAGCAGCTGTTTATCTGGCCTGGACAGCTGTACCTGAAACTGTGGTATATTCACATATTTTTGATTCACATATTTTTGATTTTTAGTTGGTTTTTTTTTATATATATAATATTAAAACAATAAATCATCAGTATGACTGCTAATAACCACCTCTTCTCTTTTTTTTTCATTAGGTGGCAGTGAAAGTAATTGACAAGAAAAGAGCCAAAAAGGACACCTATGTCACCAAGAACCTGCGACGAGAAGGGCAAATCCAGCAAATGATCCGCCACCCGAATATTGCTCAGCTGCTGGATATACTGGAAACTGAAAACAGCTACTACCTTGTTATGGAGCTGTGCCCTGGTGGCAACTTGATGCACAAGATTTATGAGAAAAAAAGACTTGAGGAGCATGAAGCTCGCAAATATATCCGTCAGCTTATCCTGGCAGTGGAACATCTTCACCGGGCAGGAGTAGTTCACAGGTAATCTTAAAAACCCTCTCTGGTAAAAGTTGTCTCAGAGCCTCTAAGTGGTATTTTGGCATTTGGTTTTATAGTAAAGAGATTTATAAAAACACACTCTGGACCTTTGTTCAATTGGTGGATAAGCAGGCTGTGGATCTCCTGGCAGGGTTATGCTATGATGTTAAAGGTTTACCTGGACATAATGGGTAATGGGGCAATATCATCAGAAAGAAATCTGCAGAGGGTTGCTGAATAAGAAGTAGCTATTTCTGCCTGAAGTCCTCGAGCAGCAAGTGGTAGAGGCTGGGAAGTGTAGGTGGAGGTATCACACTTGATTGCCTGTCCTTTTCTTCCCTTGTGTGCTCTTGGCTGCTATGGAGACAGGAGAATGGTGGGCAGGCTGGACCTTTGGTCTTATCCAGTAGGTCTTCTGTTCTTAGGTGTATTTATATGGCATTGTCTAAGAAGGAGGCTTTGCTTTCTAAATTTGGGCCAACTGGTGTTAAGTCTGTACTCCCACATGCTTCCAATATGATGCTAAGCAAGTTGTGTGGGCCACATCCTCTTAGGTTATGTAGACACATCATAGGAGCTCAACACCTAAATACTTTTGAGGATCTGTATCTTCATTTCCTTGGCTGCACTGACTCTGTAGGAGATGGAGAGCTGTCCAGAGAGCTGTCCTTCAGCTGTGCCCAGCTGTGTGCTGAACTGCCTACCACAGTGCAATTGCAATACTGTTGTGTGCATCTGGCTTAGTGGAACTTCATGCTCTCTGAAAACTGCTTTTATCATCTTGAATGTCTCAGTGTGTTCCCTGTGATCTGTTAGGGATAGATGCTATCAGCACATACAATCTTGAGCTAAATTTCTGGTACCACGGTAATAACAATATTTAAGTAGCCACCAGGTCTGTTCTGCAGGTTCTTTTTCAGCACCTACAGTGCTGATTTCTTTAAATTATTAATCCCACAGTTTGAGACGTGGAAAAGGAAGAAGTCTACTTATGGCTTTAAGGGATTGATTGATATCCGTACATACAGAGAGAGAGGAAGGAAAAAGGTCAAATATTCTGACATGAGCAGAGGAAAGCCTGACAGGTTGAACATGTTTCTCTTTTAACACCAGCATCACATTGAGCAACAGCAGTTCTTTTCCTTAAAAAATTTACCCTCTGCCTCATGGCTGAAGCACTTCTCTGGGTTTGGTAGCCTTGGCCTTGACTCCCTTCTTTTTCAGAGAGGATTCAACCCACATTTTGCACAAAAAACAGCTTATACATTAGGTACAAGCTGAAGTAAACAGGGTACTGTGGTGGGAAGAAGGCAAGGCTTTGGGGTCCAGAGAGAACATGAGCCCGAGGAGCCTG